>JAJTUV010002989.1:0-70000 GCA_021653895.1 Mastomys natalensis
GGCTTATATATATAAATATAAGGGTTGTGTGTTTTAGGGTTTTATCTGGGAACTGAATAATCAAAGGGCGAGGCAGAAACCCCAATTTGAGATTAAATAATTACTAGAACAAACACAGATACATAGGCAGGTGGAGACCGGAGGTTGACCTCAGAAGTCTTATTTTACCACTGTCCACCTTCTGTTTGTAATGGAGTCTCTTACTGAACCTTGGACTTGACACTTCACCTAGACTGACTGGTAAACAAGATCTAGGGATGTCTCTGTCCCCTCCAGAGCTGGAGTTGAAAGCTTGCACTAGCACATCAGGCTTTACGTGGTGCTGAAATCCAACGCAGGCTCATATGCTTGCACAGCTAGCACTCTAGCTACCTATGGAGCCACCTCCCAAACCACTCCTGCCTCAGCCTCCCAGAGACCCAGTCTCTTACTTTCCAATCTTCAAGTTGCTTTCTTCTTGCACAATGCATTGACTTTCAGCTTTGTGTGAAAGAATTGGCAGAGACAGTGAGCATGGGCAGCTATTTCTTGATCCTAAACCAAGGTATTCATAATGCCAGCCATGGTGGTGGACATCTGTAATCCCAAAACTGAGCAGGGGAATCATATGTGGAGGCTAGCCAGATATGAGTGACGTCATATTCAGGTGACAGCAACTTCTACCTCGTTGCTAAGTCAACCACCAAACACTCCCACAATCCACCTGACTACCTCACAGGTACCTGGGAAAGAGAATACATCATGGCCCATATAAATAGGTAGAGTCACCGACCCCACGCTCTCTTTGCCATCTTTCTCCCCGTCTTTCTCCTCCGCTTCTTTCCCACTCTCCACCCAAATAAATCCCCCTCGTGGAACTGGCTGGTCTGCTGTGGTCTGTTCTAAGTTCTGCGCCGAAACCTTTCACTGGTGTGTTTGGGCTGAGTCTGAATTCCTTGGACACCCGGGCACTGGTGCTGCTGTGACCACGTGGTTCGCCAGCTGCCTCCGCTTTTACCCCGCCACCACTGCCACCACCTCTGCCATCACCGGGTGCGTGAATTAACATCTGTGCTGCAGACAAGCCCTATCCGCTGTGAAGCTCGCCAAACTTCCACCATGTGAGCTGTGCCACCGCAACCCCATGAGGTTCTCTGGGTACCCACGCAGACTTCCTGGTTCCACACTCCTGTTACTAGACCGCATACACTCACAAACACACACCAGCTTATTAATTGGTAAGGAGTTTCCGCTTGGCGGGAGGGACCCTGGACGCCCGGTAGCACCTGGCCAACGCTTCCCAGGCTAAAGGGTTGGGTTTCCATTGCCCCAGTCCATATGACTGGCCTCCAGCTGACCTACGACTTATGACTTTGGCCCATTGCATGATTCCTTCTCGGAAATAGCTCCCCCCAAGCTCTCGTAGCTGTTGCAAACCCTGGTACCAGGTAGCTATTTTCTGGCAGACTCAGCTCTGCGTATCCCCCAGGTATTCTTGAGACGACCGGACTCCCTGGCCTGTGTTAGATTCTCATTATCAGTATTTCTCTCGGGACACTGATAAGCATCACTGTTGCACAATGGGTGCATCGTCTTCGTCTGTACCAGCAGACACCCCACTGGGTTGTCTACTGAAAAACCTCAAATCTTTAAGATTACAGCCTGAATTGAGGCCTTCCAAATTGATATGCCTTTGCAATAAGATCTGGATTCGGTATCCTCTAGATAATGGGCTAAAATGGCCACTTCATGGCACCCTAGACCCGATCATTTTAAGGGGTCTTAATACATACTGCCAGTGGTCTAATAACTGGAATGAAATCCCCCTACATTTGTGCATTTATCTATCTCCGTTACACACCTTCCATGTGCTCTGCCTACTCCCTGCCCAAAGTTCTCTTAGCCGTGACACCTCCCCAACCCCCATTAGATGACCCAACGGTGAAACTATCAAACCATAGATGCACATAACTACCAAACATTACTAAACATGTCAACACCAACCCAGCAACAAGCCCTTCCATCTACAATGGTGCCCTGCCTGCAAGATATGCTAAGGCAATGGTGACACAAAGCTTGTGGGAGTAAGCCAACGGTGTCTCATTGATTTAAGGCCTACTATGTGAAATAGAACCTGATACTTCTTGACCAAGGACATGAGACTAGACAACTCAGGGACCTAGAAGAAAATCAAATACTACTATTCTATCTATGAAAAGAACATAGCAATAAATGACTCCTAATGACACTCTACTATATTCATAGATCCGTGCCTTGCTCAGTCATCATTGAAATAGCTTCTTTCTGCATCAGACAATACAAAAAGAATGGGAGACCTTAAAACACTCAGCCCTAAATGGGATGTCTAATCAGATCTCTTCCCTCAGGGCTCATCAAACCCTGAAGAAGAGCAGAAAGAGTTAATAGCCAGAGGGGATAGAGGACACAAAGGAAACAAAGCCTTCTAAACACAATAGGACCAAAGCACATAAGAACCCACAGAGGTGGAGGCAGCATGCACAGGGTCTATACAGATCTGTACCAGATGGAATCCTAGAACTAAAAAGAGAAATGGACACGCACGTGCCCCCATCCCTAACCCAGAAGCTATCTCCAATATATGACCACTTGCAAATAGAAAACTTTGTTTTCTCCTATGGAATCTCTCTGGAGAAATGAACCACTCTTCAGGATAGGTCACATGCATATTGTTTAGTTCTCGGGAAACTAAACTTCCAAAGATATAATTTTTAAATGATTTGCATAATTTAATCTTGACAGGCATTTAAGAAAAAATATGTATGACTGACAACTAGAGTTTTGATGAAAGGACACAGTAATGATAAAGATGTATGCAGAGGAATAATCCATAAGAAATACTTAGAAACTCAGTAATTTTCACAATAAATTAGAGGAAGTAGTTAAAAAACAGATTTGATAACATCCAAACCAACAATAGAGTGTTGCTAGGCAATCTTCTTCATAATAATTAGCATTATTCCCATTTGATTTCAAATTAGAAGGCATGAAAATAATTTTTTTTCCTTTTCTTTTTTCATTGGATATTTTATTTATATTTCAAATGTTATCTCCTTTCCCAGTTCTCCCCATTCCACCCTGAGAACCTCCTATCCCATCCCCTTTCCCCTGCTTCTGTGAGGGTGTTCTCCCACCCACCCACCCACTTCTGCCTCCCTGCCTTGGCATCCCCTACACTGGGGCATCAAGCCTTCACAGGACCAAGGGCCTCTCCTCCCATTGATGCCTGACAAGGCCATCCTCTGCTACATAAATATATGTTGTCAAAATGTTATATTAATTCTGCCAAACGTTTTTATCTAATTGTTTTGAAAAGTGAGCTTCCGTGTTCATACTCCAATTTTCCAAAAGGAGACAAAGTCTAGACTGAAAGCCTCCCACAGATGGATGGTGACCCTCAGGTATAGGCTATGTGGCCTTCATAATGAGTGCAGAGCACAGTTTTCTCACTTGAAGCCCGCTTCACATCAGAGGAAAAGAAATCAAGGAAGGGTGATTTCTTACCTGCTCCTGAATACAGCTTAGAATGATAATATGAGTTGAAATTTCTTAAATCTTAAGTTTAACCTAAATTTTGTGAAACAGAATACCAAATGACTAATAGAATTATGTGATAAATTGTACAACCCAAATATCTTGATGAAAACTGACCCTTAAACTTATTGTCAATTTTTGGCAGAAAATAGTTTCTTTTAAATCACTTTTATAGGTTAATAGTAATTTGTATTAGTTACAGAAGTTTATATACTAGACTAAACTGTGTTCTGCTTTAAGCATCAGTTTACTGATTACTCAAAATTCTTCATACTGCTAGGGTTGATCCCCACCATTGAAGGAAAAATTTGCATATTTAGCCTAAGGGATATAGGGACAATTGGCCAGTAGTAGCTTACAAGTGGAAACTTGTTTCGTTCTTCCACAGTATTGGTACTTTACAAAAGTGGTTTTATTTTGATTGTAGGGTTAAGTCTCATGCTCCATAGTTAACACAGGTGGCTCATATCAGCGTTGTCTTTTCCAGGATTTGAGCTGCTATCTATTCAGATCTGAGACTCCATAAGGAGGTGGCTTTGGAACTCTCTCAACGGCTTTGCAGAAAAACTCATGGTTTTCAGGATGTTTAGCTGTTGAATTTAGTCCTGCAGGAATGGATGGTTGTTCAGGGTCCTGGTTAACAAGCCAAGTTGGAAAGGAACAGTCATCACTTTGACTTGAAAATATTGGTAGCAGCCAGTACTTCTCATCGCCAAAAACTTGTCACATATTTCTTTTTCTGAAAGCCAAGCTGAATCCATTCCTTTCTGTTCCATGTCTAAATCCTGAGCTTCTGAATGCCTCTACCATAGATTACTTTTGCTGACCTGTAGACAGTGATAACCAGAGAGAGAAGCTGCCAGAGAACATAGCTGCAGCAAAAAATAAAAACAGAATATGGAACTTGGCTTGAGTATTTGGCAGACCATTTGTCCAAAATCTCATAAAATACTGTAAATCAGTAACAACAATGACAAGGCAATATAACAGAGAGTAAGTCAAGAAAAGGAGGAAAAACTTTTATAATGTGAAAATTAACACAATTGTTCACCCATAGGCAATGATGATCCATCTTCAAAATACATTCATCATAGACAGAACAGTAATGGCAGGGGTCTTATTTATTCACTTAGTATTTGTTATAATATCTGATTGCGCTGTTTAGCTGCTCGCCTTAGAACTTCCAGCTCTCTCTCCAGCAATTCTCTGCATAAGTGAGATGGGATTCTTTTGAAGGATTTATAGACAATGTAAAAATGGTTTTCCAGTATGCCCAGGCAAACATTGCAAACAGTAGATGATAAGCCATGAGGCATACACAACTTGTTCACCAATGTTTTTCATGAACATTGTGCTCTGTTGGATACTGTAGGCTTAGTAGGACAAGCCCAGCCGCAAGCTGATGAACATCACTGGGATCCAGCAGGGCAGCCGCCAGCGCCACTGCTGCTTCACTCCACCCGGGCCCGAGGGCACCGTCTTCCAGCAGCACACACCTGCCCAGCTCCGTCGCAGCCGCTGCCGCCCGGGTGCCTGGCTCTGGGCGGATCTCTGGGCTCTGGGAGCACCCGAGCACCGGCGGATCGGCCCGGGGGTGGAGGGGGGTGACTGGCTGTGCTGTGGCCACTGCCGCCGCCCTGGCAGTAGCTCCCCATCCCGCGGTGGTGGCGAGCGGGTGCCCTGGACTCCCGAGGCTCAGCCAGAGGGTCTTCTTCTCTTCTTTTTCTTCTCTTCTCTTCTCCTCTTCTTCTCTTCTCCTCTCCCCTCTCTTCTCTCTTTTCCTCTTCTCCTCTTCTCCCCTCTTCCTCTTCCTCCTCTCCTCTCTTCTTCCTCTTCCTCCTCTCGTCTCCCCTTTTCTCTTTCCTTTTTCTTTCCTTTTCTTTTTTCTTTTGTTTTCTTCTCTGCTCTTCCCTTTTCCTTTTCTTTTCTCTTCTTTTTAAAATATATTTTTAACCTTCAGGTCCTTTGTGTATACATTATGGCTTCTAGTGTGTTCTTATGGGATTCACACATGTGTGAACATGTGTGTCTCTGCACCTATATTTGTTTCTTGTGCCTTTTCTTCCCTCCTTTCCTTTTGTTTGTTTTGTCTTAGTCTGATGTGTTTTGTTTTTATCTTACTACACTTTACTTCATCAATATCCCTTAGATGCCTGTTTGTTTTCTAAGGACAGAAAGAACAAAGGTGAATACAGATGGGAGGGGAGTAAAACTGGGAAGAGTAGAAGGAGGGGAAACCATTATCAGGGTCTACTGTATAAAAAACATCTATTTTCAACAAAAGAAAATGGGTTTTGTGAATATATTATTTGCTAGTTTTGTGAAATATATGTATGTATATGCATATACATGCATGCGTATGTAAATACATACACACACATATATTCATATGATTTCATGCAGCATAAAATAGCTTTAAATTCACTATGTAGCTAGGTCTTGCCTTTAACTCCTAATCCTCCTCTTTCCCTTCCCTACCCAGCAGTGGCTGACCTGGTGTTCACCTGTAACCCAGGCTGATGCCAACCTCAACGTAATCAATCTACCTCGGCTTTACATATGATGAGATTACAAGTGTAAGAAGTCCCCCACACACAGGGCTGTAGACGTGGCTGAATAACCATTGAACATCGGCTGCTCTCCCAGAGGACCTGGGTTACATTACAGCACCCACACAGTAACTCACAACCATGAATAACTCCAGTGCTGGGAGATCCAATTCCCTTTTCTGATCTCCTCAGACACTAGACAAACATGCAGGCAAAACATCCTTACACATAAAAATTAAAAATAAGAACCGGGCGGTGGTGGCGCACGCCCTTAATCCCAGCACTTGGGAGACAGAGGCAGGCGGATTTCTGAGTTCAAGGCCAGCCTGGTCTACAGAGTGAGTTCCAGGACAGCCAGGGCTACACAGAGAAACCCTGTCTCGAAAAAAACCAAAATAATTAATTAATTAAATTAAGTAAGTAAGTAAGTCAATAATTTAGATCTAAGTCCTACCGCAGTACTCTCCACTGTACATACTCATTTAAAGCACGTGAGGCCCGGAGACATGACTCGGAGGGTAATTTTGCTCAATCTCCAGGACCCACATGATAGGAAAGTACAGAGTATCCCAACTTGTTCTTTGACCTATGCTCACATAGCTTGGCATACTCACACACAGACAAATGTAAAATTACATATAACACACATATAAATATATATAGAATATATTGTCACTCTTGAGATTATATATACACACATTTGTTCTTTCTCTATAGTCTTCATTCCCCATGTGAAGTTACCTAGAGTTGGCATTGTATGACACCTTATCATAAACCCAGATGCTGCCTAAAGCTGCACAAAAGCACCCTTCCCACCACTGAGATGTTCTCCCGTTTCTAAGGTACAAGGCCCCATCAAGTTTTTTCTCTATTACAAGTGTACATACATGTGTAGGCACATGGATGCCATAGTGCATCTGCAAAAGTCAGAGGACAGCTTGACAGTAGTCCTCTCCTCCTACCTGCAGGTCCCAAGGGTTGAACTGCTCGGTCATCAGGCTGAGCAGCAAGACATTATACAAAAGAACCATCTCTCAGTTCCCAAACACATCCTCTTAACTGGCATCGGCATGCAGGACTGTGATGAGACACAGTCTTATCCTGTTCTTAGCTTGTGGGGTTTCACTAAGCCCTCTACATCTCACCGAGAAAGCATTTTGTCTCTGAAACCACAGCAACAGTCATACTGAGGCAGATGGGACAGGGACAAAATCAGAGCATCTGACAAGGATTGCACATTTAATATATGAAAACCACAAGACACCAAAAAGAAAGACTGGACTCCAACCCATCCACCACCATCAGGCAAGATTGGCTAAAACCTACTAGCTAGACATTTTAATATTAAAACACACCTGCGGTGGAGAATTAGGATGCTAAGAGAAGCTTGAAATTGTAAGTAGGATTAGTTTAACACTCAGAAAAGACCTGTACATACGAAGCTTCATTTGGTAAAGGAGTTACTGGCAAGTCAGACAACCAGAGTTCAGTATCTGAGTCCCACATTGTAGAAAGACAGGACTAACTGTTGAAAGTTGTCTTCTGACAACATACTTGCACACACTACATTAAAACAACAACAAAACCTAAAATTAGCTGTTGCCACTATTGCAAGCAAAGGCAGGCTGCAAAGTAACCTGTGGTGTATAATATTCAAAGACACACCCCTAGGTGGAGACGTGACCTACTAAGTTGTGCGAAGAAGTACACATTACAGGATGCTCAGAAAAGCCCTCAGTATGCAGATATGCAAACCAGTTAAGCTGCTGCCCTTTCTCAGCCCCTGCTCCACCTGGCTTTCTCCATTGAAAGTGCGTCTCCTAAGAAAACCGTACTTGCTTCTGTTGCCAATGCTGTTTGGGGACCCAAGAACCTGAATTCCGGGAGCGGGAGGGGCTATCAAGCCCGATATCAAAAGCTCAGGAACACTTACTTCATAGAGGACCACGCCTCTCCTCTTGCACTTGAACCGCCCAAGCATTCACAATCTCGAAGAGAAGGGAAACACGTCTCTGCGGATTTAAGATCCCACTGCAAACAATTAGAAAATTCAGGGCAGTTAGATCTGCCCCGAGGAGAGAGGAACCGGGCACACCAAGAACCACAGGCTTGAGACTGGAATCCCCACATTCAACATTTCTGGGGCTCAGGATCCACCCTACTGGCTACCGGAGCCTTCAAGTCTCGGCTACAGACCGAAGCACTTAGGATCCCTCTCAGCAGAAGTGGCGCGGAACTGTTTGGGAGCTAGAATATTTCCCAGGCGAAGGGGGGATGTCTTCTCTTTCCACGAAATCCTGACTCCTCTGAGATTCCGGATCTGACTTTCAAGATCCAAAAGATAGGACGATGGATGTCCTACCTGTCTTGAATGTGGCGCTATTCTGTCAACTCTTTTTTTTTTTTTTTTTTTTGGTTTTTTGAGACAGGGTTTCTCTGTGTAGCCCTGGCTGTCCTGGAACTCACTCTGTAGACCAGGCTGGCCTCGAACTCAGCAATCCGCCTGCCTCTGCCTCCCAAGTGCTGGGATTAAAGGCGTGCGCCACCACCGCCCGTCAACTCTTTTCTGAGCTAAATAAACGCTTTTGTTACTGTCGATACGAAGCCAAAGACAGTCCAAAGAACTTAGCTCGCTCAAGTCTAACTTGGTAAACAGTGAGTAATTAGTGACTCACAGAAATATGGAGACTTTATGGGCTGCCACATCACTGAAGGAAAAACCAAAGCAAAAGCCCCTCTCTCCACAACCGTTAACTGTTTTTTTTTTTTTTTTTTTTTGTTTTTTTTTTGTTTTTTTTTTTTGAGAGAGAGAACCTTGGTCTGATAAGCCCCTCTCTCTAGCGACTGTTAACTGCTCTGGGGGGAAGGGCGGGGCCTTTTAGAATCTATTAACAGGCCACTAGCTTCCACCAACCCCAAAGCTCAGATAGCGTCCTGAGTCTGTAGATAAAAAGCTTTATCAATCTCGCTGTACCCAATGCATTTTAAACGTGTTGATTTAAGACTTTTTTTGCTTGGTAAAACTAGAAAAAATTATGAAACTGCTTCCAGGTTAAGACACGGACATGGTCACGCAAAATGAATCCAGAATGAACTATCTCTTAAGATAGTTTAGGATAAAAGCTGTGATTTTTGACACTTGATAGAGTGCTGGCTTATCATGAATAAAGCTCCGGATTTGTTCCCAAACACCACAGTAAGTAGGAATGCCACAGGTACAAAGCTGTAACCTCAGCAAGCATGGTCAGTTCAAGTCCTATCTGGGTTACACAGTAAAATAAATATTGAGTTTGAGCCTTCTTTACTGCATACATAAAACGTGTGCTTAGGACCAGGAACTCCAATCTTCTTATCTTCCTCACCTTTGCAGACTTTCATGCAAATGTTTTAACCCCCCACCAAGTAAAACCTTTGTTTACACAAAGGGCTCTGCTGTGTTAGAGGATCTGGTGGCTAGAGCAGTACCTCTTTTCTGCTTGAAGCAATGACACCCCCCCCCTTTTCCCCTTCCTCCTCCTCTTCCTAGCTACCAATTGGCAGAGGGGACCAGCCAATTAAGATTGTGAAGTCTAAGCCCAACAGATGAGGATAAGGCATAGTCATCCGGTGAGTTAGAATAAAACCCAAACAAATAAAATAAATAAATAAAACCCCGTGCTGGGTTGCTCTTCTGAGTGCACTCTCTGATCAAGAGTGAAATCTGACTTTTCTGGGCACTTCGATTGGAGTGGTGCTCTCTTTAGAACCTTAAGTTGTCTCTAACAACAGTGAGTACTAGCCAAAGCTGTGGAGCAAAAACCATGCGGCAACAAGCAAAATAAAGACCAACAGCTGAAATCTAGCTAAGAGACTATCAGTCCTCAGTGCAGGCTGAAGATTAAATTCTGAGAGATCACTCTGCTATTAATGATGAAATGCTCCCTCCTTCAACACTGTGACGGCTACCCTTGGTTGTTAATTTGACAGTGAACCTCAACTGAGGAATTGCCTTATTGGACTGGCCTTTATGCTTGTCTGTGAAGCATTTTCTTGATTGCTAATTGACTGTGGAGGTTCTAGACTTGTACAAAGCACTACCTTTGTGTAGTCGGTCTTTGCTTATATAAGGAATCTAGTGGGCTAACGGCTAAGCAGCATTCCTTCATGGTCTGTTCTAGTTCCTATGTCCCCTTCCTAAATGCTGGGATTACAGGATCATAGGCCTGAGGTACCATGTCTGTTTTTATGCTGTGCTGGGGATGGTACCATCACATCCCCTGAATAATTCTCCTCCTTCCCTTTTTTTTCCTTCATCATCTTCTTTTCCGCTGAAAGGACATAGGGCAAAAGAATCTCTTTCCAGCCAGGTTCATTTTGTGGGTCTGGGGCAGACGGGGCTGGATGTATGAAAGAACAAGGAGGGACTAGGAAGTATCTCACAAGCCTGTAAGCTGTGGGTGGGAGCATCAGGAAGAAGTAGGAAGAATTATGTCTCTGGTAGTGTGTGTCAGTCCCCAGGCAGCCAGAGCAGAGAACAGACAAAGCACTCTTCCTATGCAAGTTGGCTAGCCAAACAAGTCCAGCAGAAATCAAGTTACATAAAGCAGCTGTTTTAAACGCCTTGGCAGCTCGTGAAGCTTCACATTAGAAAAGTAGCAGCCAGGAGCCGAGACTTAAGTGCTTAAGTGCTCAGTGGCAGCACGACACATATGGTTCAAGGCAGTGCCAACGTTCGCATTTTTGCTTTGGTTCTTGACACTCGCAGTTCATGGCAGAGAGCAGTCTGGATACCCACTCTCAACTGGCGGCTGCTCAGTCGGCTCTGGACACTTTGTTTCCTTTTCTTTCCTCTCAGTTTGAGCTCAGCCTGTTTGGCCTCACAGGAAAGAAGTAGGAAATCAGGAGATTACAGAACAGAGGCAAGACAGAGAAATAAGGGCTGAGGAAAAATGGAATTCCTCAAAACAAATACAAACTGCTGTCTAGGGTTTGAGCCAACTGATTTTTGTTTATGGTGGCGATTTTTGTTTTGTTTGTTTGTTTGTTGCTGTTTTATTTGCTTATTTATTTAGAGTTCCTAGTGTCGAGTTTTTACTGTGATGGTCAGGAAAGCAAGCATATAGTTAGTTTAGCAACCTGGATTTGGCTTGAGCTAGATAGACATGCACCCTTCGGGACTAGTCAGTACAGGAAACACCCAAACACCAAGTTCTTAGCACAAAGGAGATCAAAGGAGACTTATTGTCCTGGAGGCAGGGTGGGCCTGCAAAGGTTGACAGTAAGCAGCAGCAGCAGGAGGTGTTTTTTGCAGGAGTCTGTGTGTAGTGGGTTGACCTGATGCTGCTTGTATTTTGATGTTAATACTGCTTCCTCAAGAAGGGTTGCCCCCAATGAGCAGTCCATCACTACTCAGGTGACGTCATGTGAACCTTCTCCCATTCTTAACTGGTCAATAAAGGCCACACCCTGTGATTGGACAGTGGAGAGTAAAGGGAGGTTGGAGAGTGTGTGTGTGTGTGTGGGGGGGGTAGTAGATAGAAGATGAGAACAGGAGAGGGGAGAGAGGATAAAGGAAGAGAAGAATCCTTGATAGATCAGAACATCGTGGTCAGGAGAAACTCCAAGTAGCAAGGGATCTCATAGCTGAGGAATAAGTTAGTATAGTGATAGATCTGCCCAATCTAGGCATACAGCTTATAACTATAACAAATGGATTGTGTGTTTTTTATGCGGGCTTATTAGGGTTGGGAATTCCAGAATCATGTGGTAGGGTTTGTTGGTAAATCCTGATGGGGCATGTTAGCCAAAAAATAAAATTTGATTGGTGGATTTTGGTGTTTTGTCTCAGAAGGAATTGGCCAAATAAGGAAGTGGATCTTTGTGGCTAGCTTTAGGAATGTAGTCTAGTGGTTTTTAGCAAGTGAGAGAGAAGGGTAAATGGCAAAACTTATAGGTGCCATGTTTGCCATGCTCAAGCCTGTTCTAGTGCCCTTCAAAAGCAGCTTCTGTTTGGGTTCAGACAAAGGTGAGGCTTCTTCAGGGGGCTTTCTTTCACACCATGTTTTACACACAGCGTTCTGTGGAGAGACAATGGAAACAAAAACATAAAATGGCTTAGAGAGTTCCAGAGAAGAGACCATGAGATAGAGATGGCTCGGTGAGCAAGAGTGTCTTCCCTGAAGCTTGACCAACTAACTCTTGCGACTTCCATATATGTTCCATGGCATGTGTATTCAGAAATAAGCCCACCCAAAATAATTACTTAATTGTTAAAGTGTAATACAAAATTAACTCTAAAGTTCACTACACCCTCCTGTCCCTTCCTCTCCGTTATGCAAATTTACTTTACTTCAACATTTTATTCACCACAGAAACTCTCATCTAGAATCACTTAAAGGTTCTCAGCTGAAGAAATTACCAAATTCCTAGACTCTTTTCCAGGGGGAAACTATCTACATGATCTGTGTCTAAGCTGGACTAGCAGAGACTTTCCTCTTGTGTAGAAATTATATTCTTATTCCTTCAATTCTAAATGCCAGAACCAAATTACTCAGGAAATGTTCATGAGGGAACAGGATTTACACGCTAAGGAAACAAAACAGCAAGTTCCCAAATTTTAACCTACTCTTCATGATGAGACTAAGCATCGAAATCCGACAAAATGACATGGAGCAACAGGGCTCACATGGGAAGTTTACTAAGAGGGAGGGGTAAAGGGGCACAGAGGCTGCCTCTGGGTGGAGGAAGGGAAGAAGGGAAAGGAGAGAGAAAACGAGGCATTTTTTATTGGGGCTGTGGTGTATGCACAGGAGGATATGCAATGGCAACAACAGGAACGTGGCACCTTGGGACAGCTAGTCACAACATGTCCTGTTGTTGCTGGGTATCTGAGGACCCCTATATCACCAGGTCCCCTTGGGATGGCCGTGGAGGTGCCTGATTGCCATCACCTCACATATGAACCCTACACAAATGGCCCTAATTAATAAAACTAATTAAGCCCTTTCAACTGTTAAATAAAAGAATTTTAGTCCTTCTTTCCTCCTCTGGCTTTTCACTGAAGTATTTACTAGGACATTGTTTTTACTTTTTCTGTCTCTTGACTTCATCAACAGGCTGCACATCATTGGCCAGTCACAACTGTTCACACATGACATTTGATGGCAGAGATGGGGAAAGACCTCTTAGGCACAAAACAAGTGACCATAATTGTTTTAAGTTAAAATTAGAAATCATGGTTTGTTGGCTTGTTTGTTTGTTTGTTTATTGGGGGAGGGGCACATAGACCATAGTATGCATGTCTAGGATCAGCTCACCATCAGTCACATAGCTGATAGTTAGAGGGAGCCTTGAGACTCTGTCAAAAAAAAAAAAAAGCCTATCTTCAGACCTGGCCAGATCTGATCTGAGGAGTTGTGAAGAGCTATGGCTAGCTAGTATCGTCACTTCAGAGGCATCACGACGGAGGATTACTTTGAGAGAAGTAGACAACTTTTAAGTGTATTTATGATAGAGCTTCATAATGTGTATGTGTGCATCTTCGGGTCTGTATATGCATGTGGAAGCCGGTACTCTAACAGGGAGAAGAGAGTGTTAAAACCCCTGAAGCTGGAGTTACAAATGGTTGTGAGCCTCCATTGTAGGGCATCCCTTGTCTACACTGATAGTACTCCTTGCTACCACTCATTTCCTGTGTGCTAGAACGGTCCTGTGATCAGATGTTGTCTCCTCACATTCTGTAGTCAGGGTTCATCCACAGTAGGCCCTTTCCTGTTTCTGAAAGTAGCTGGGATACTTTCATTTTCCTTACATCAGATTTTGGCATGAATTTTCCATGTCTTCCAATATTACCAACATTTAAGGTTTCTCTCGATTGTGATTTCTTTCACATATTGGACAAGAACTGGCATGAGTGGAAGCTTTGCCATGGTGGTTACATGTATAAAGTTTCTCTCCCTCGTGAATCCTTTCATGCATTTGGCAGAAATTGGAATACCTGCGTGCTTTCCCACATTACTTATATACATAAAGTTCCTCTGCATTGTGAATCTGTGCATGTCTTCTATAGAAAATAGGACAACAAAATCCTTTCCCACATTGAACACACACGCACACGCGCACACACATCACTCACCATTCCATATGACAATTTGTTCATGATTTAGAGTCACTAAAGGCTTTACCTTTACATTGTTTATATTCATGAAGTTTCTCTCTACACCCCCTATGAATGGTGTTTAGGACTGGATGGGATATTCCTCTCATGGGATAAAAGTCCAAGGCTCACTTCTTCAGATACATTCATCTCACATGTGCTACTTTATTTCAGTTAACTGACTCTCTCCATCTCTTGTCTTCTGTACTGACTTATAAATTACATACAGTTATTAATGATTTTATACATTATCAGACTTAAATTTAACATGATTAGGAAATGTTTAGGCTTGCTTTCTTGTATAAACTAGCTCAACAACCACTATTGGTATTTGTTTTGGTTTGGTACAGGGTATTACTATGTAGTGTGGGTGGCCTGGAACTCAGAGATCCATCCACCTGCCTCTGCCTTCTGAATGATGGGATTTCAGGCATGTATAGACATGCCTGGCTTTATTTTGTTTTTTTTCTGAGACAGAATCTCATGTACAGATTAAAAAGCATCCAAAAAGCATGAGATCAAAATTGTTTTGGACTCTGAAGTTTCTGCCTGTATATAATGCCTCAGCTTAGAGACAGGATTGAAGTATAAAGATGAAATTTATTTATATGGCAACGACTTCACTCCGACATGCTTTTAGTTTTATGTCAGCTTGACATAAGCTATAGTCATCTGAGAGGAGGGAATCTCAATTGAGAAAATGCCTTCATATGACTGGATTGCAAGAAAGCCTGTGTTGTGTGGCCCACTTAAATCCAACATAACTCAAACAACAAGTCAATACAAATGACAAAGATTTATTGTAATCAAGCCTCCAGGGCGGAAGAACAGACACAGGAGCTGAACTATGACTCTGAAGGGCCTGTACACCATACATAAAGGATGAAACCATACAGCAAGGGGAGAGGAGAGTGGGTTGTAGCATTGTCCAATCATATTTGGAAATAAGGGTTTGAGCAAGAGAATTTCCTTCAATAAGGATAGTAGTTAGTTCCTGGGCCTGGGAACACAAACTTAGTTTGATCTTGACAGCAGGATAGAGAAGTTGTCCTTGTGATGGCTGAATATGAAGAAGATTTTTAGTTAGCTCAGAATGACAAGAGCACTAGGACTTTCTAATTCAGAGACACAAATAGTTAAAATTACAGGACCACGAGGCTGCTAGCCTTGGGCCTCAGTGATTAGCTACAGAATATACAAGGCCAAAGAAACAATAGACTACTGAGCATTCTGGGAGCCCAGCACATGATGTTTCAAAGACTTATAGTCTAAAATTAACCAGATGGTCTGCTAACCCAGATAAGCATTCGCCCATGAGTTCCAGGAAGAACAGGAACAAAGGGCTTTTGCCATAAGGTTAGTCCCACCCCTACCCTGAACCTGCCTACGCCAGTTGCTGCTGGTCCGGTGTTTGAAGTAGCCAATCATGTGCAACTGCGCCAAAGCCTCCCGCTTTCCCCAGCCCTTGCCTATATAAACCCTATGCTTTTGGGGTTCTGGGTCAGCTCCCCTGTCTCCTGTGTGAGATACATGCCAGCCCGGAGCTCTGCCATTAAACTGCCTCATGTGTTTGCAACAAGATGGTCTCTTGTGTGTTCTTGGGTGCACTCTCCCAGGACTTGAGTGAGAGGCTCCCTTTGGGGACCTTTCAGATACAGACAATTGTCTCCTTATAAGTGTTACTCAAGATGCCTAGACTCAGACAACTGTCTCCTTACAAATTGTCCCTGAGATGTCTGGTCTCCTTACAACAGAAGCTGTTCAGATATTGCAAAGTCCCCTGGGACCTTGAATTTAGTTTCTCCCTATTGGAAGAATGAAGTCTGAAAACAAGATGGTAGTACTAAGATAAAGTTTGTTTTGCTTGTTCCCAACATCTGTAGGGCATTTTCTTAATTAGTAATTATACAAGAGGGCCCAATACATTGTAAGTGGGGCCACCTCTGGGTTGATGTTTTTGGGTTCTATAGAAGGCAGGTTGAACAACTTGTAGACAGTAAGGTAGTAAGCAGCACTCCTTCAAGGTTTCGGCATCAGCCCTACTTAGTTCTGGTCCTGTCTTCCTTTGATGCTAAACAGCAATGTGTAACATAGACAAAAGAAATCCTAAACTCCCCAAGTTGCTTTTTGTCATGGTGTTTCATCAGAGCAGTAGCAATCCTAATTCCTCCTCTCTCTCTCTCTCTCTCTCTCTCTCTCCTCTCCTCTCTCTCTCTCTGTCTGTCTCTCTCTGTCTCTGTGTGTGTGTGTGTGCATATTTGTGTAGTGTGTGTGTGTGTGTGTTAGTGTGTGACAGCTGGTGTATTTTGTTCTTTATATTATTTTATTTTATTTACTGAGGCAGCTCTTTATTTTATTTACTGGATTCAGTCTGTAGCTGAATCCAGATTTAGCTGACACTGTTAGTCTAGATAGCTGGCTTTTCCTGGGAATCCTATCTCCACTTCTAGAACCACAGGATTAAAGCAGCCTACCATGCTTGTCCAGCTTTTCTATGTGGATACTAGAGATCTGAGCTCTAGTCCTCATGCTTGCTTTGTCCACTGAACCATCTTCCCTAGCAAGCATTTTTAATGATTTTTTTTTTAAACATGAAATGAAGTTTATATACGTTGAACCATTAGAACGTATCACTTTTGGGGGAAACTGATGAGATTGCTCAGTGGGTAAAGCCTCTGGCTGTCATGATGACCTGAAGTTTGATCCCCAGAACTCATACTGTGAAAGGAGAAATCTGTCTCCCACAAGTTGTGATCTCCATACACACTCTCTCACAACGAATAATAAGGAATTTTTAAAAGAAAGAAAGGAAGTATCACTCATAGGCAAGCATAGGCACAAGCCTGTGATCTTGGCACTTGGGTAGTTGGGAACAGATCAGCAGTTCAGTGCCAACTTTGGTTTAGAGTTCAAGAACAACCTAGGCATCATAAGATCCTCCTCTCTCTCTCTCTTTCTCTCTCTCTCTTTCTCTCTCTCTCTGTCTTTCTCTCCCTAACACACACACACACACACACACACACACACACATACACAGAGGTGAGGGAAGGGGGAAGAGATAGAATCACTTGTAGCAAAGTATTTGTGCTCAAGGAATTTACAGGATTAGAGAATTAGGAGATTCTTAATTTTTGAAATGAGGACAGTCAACCCATCTGAGGTTCTAAAGAATAATTTCTGAGAGCTGGAATAATTTATTTAGCTCATTGTTTTGAATATTTCCTCCTACTCCACATTTCCCCAGGAATATTGTTTTCTCTTCGAGTAGTAATTACCTTTGTCTTTGTCTGGAAGTTTTGTATTCAAAGGCCTTTTCTCCACGTGTTTGTTCTAACATGGAGATAAAGAAAAACCACTGAATTAGGAAACACTATTACAAAATTAAGATTTAAATTAAAATTACAACAATGCCACGTTTATTTGTGAAACTATCCCAGGGATTACAGAAAGGTCTTGGTGGGGTAAATAAGTGTGGGTGGGGGCTTCTTAAGGAGAGTTGGTTTTTGTCTTTTCTATTGTATCCTGACACACAATGAAGCCTATTTCTCTTGCTTGAGTCTATTTGTTTATTTCTCCAGTAAGAGTAGAGACATGAAGCAGAGTCTGTTAGAGATTAGGTATTACTGTATACCATCACCTACACTATTACATCACCTATACTATATACCATTGTGGTGGTTTAAATATGCTTGGTTCATGAGAAGTCCTACTATTAGAAGGTGTGGCCTTGTTGGAGTAGGTTTGGCCTTGATGGAGGATGTGCATCACTGTGGAGTGGGCATTGAGGTTCTATGCTCGAGATCTGCCCAATATGGGACCTCCTCCTGGCTGCCTGCAGAAAGGCGTTTCTCCTGGTTGCCTCTGAACTCTTGGCTCTCAAACAAAAAGTCTGCCTGCATGACACCATGCTTCCCACCATGATGACAATGTACTGAACCTCTGAAATTGTAAGCCAGTCCCTATTAATGTTTACCTTTGTACAAGTTGCCTTGCTCATGGTGTCTCTTTACAGCAATAAAACCCTTACTAAGACAACTATATACTATATTACTACTATACTATTATATTATACCTGCACTCCACATGCATGCATACACACACATAATTAAATGTCTCAAAAGTTCCCCCTGGATATTAACTCTCTAATGGACCTACTATTGGATGCAATAAGTGATATTAGAATTGAGTTGTAACGGCATGTACCTGTAATTCAAGTGTGTAATCTAACCATGGAGAAAACCAAGGCATGTGGATTACCATGAGTACACAGCCTGGCTGTAGTGTTAAGATGGGACTCTAGTACACTAGGTAGAGTGTTTGTCTAACATGCCCAGCATGTTGGGCTAGTTCTCCAGCACTACATGAAACCTGGTATGGTGGTGCACATTTACCATTCTAACACTCTGGAAATGGAGACAGAAAGATCAGAACTTCACAGTCATCCCTAGCGATCTACTGAAACCAGCCTGTGATACATGAGACTCTTGTCTGAAGAAATACATGTGATCGGAACAATGGCTCTGAGGTAAGAGTACATGCTGCTCTTGCAGAGGACCTGGATTTGGTTCCTCGAACCTACATAGCAGTCCACAACCATCCATAACTCTAGTTCCAGGGGATTCAATGACCTCTTCTGGCCTCCAAGGTCATACATACATGTGTAACATAGACACATGTGAGAAAAACATTTAAAAACATAAAAATCTTTAAGATCTATTGTTTTGAAGTATATATTCACAATAAATAGGTTTTGAAAATGAAACACATTACCTATGCAGCAGAAAGAGATATTATTTCACATAGCATGAAAGACTGATAAATGTGTTAGGGGCAGTTACGAGCACGCACTGCTTCTCCAGAGGACTGAAGCTCAATCCCCAATAACCATGGCAGGTGGCTCACACTGCCTGTAACCCAGTTTCAGGCCAGAGCCTCTGTGAGCACCTGCCCTCATGTAATATACTACACAAAATTAAAAAGAGTAAAAAGTCAATTTAAAAAATGCTTGAGTGTTTTGAGGGTGCACTAGTGTGAATTTCTACCTTGTGGCACAGGAAGTCCAAGCAGAAACCATTCCCAAGAAAAAGACACCAGGCACTCTGGAGACACAGTTCACATACCCCTTTGGAAACCACAAGGAGATTTTTTGTGAGGTGAAAATGTATCATGCTTACATGGTACACTTTGCTTCGGGAATTCTGGACACTCATCACCAATCACAACCAGTCAGTGTGCATAGTCATTGATTGATGCCTCTGAGGCAGCCAAGGAGTAGCAAGTTGAGGACCCAGCCAAGTGGATGCCAATCCACAGACTGGTAAGGCAGGAGGATCTCAAGTGTGAGGCTACAAAGTGCGACTCAACACCTGTATCCCACTTATCAGCACGACTGAACCCACCCCCATGGCCACATGTACAGCCGCACACTCTCACTGCACACAAAGGGCTGTTACGGCCCTGGGTAAAAGTGCTTGCTTGCTCCATGAGCTTGATTGCCTGAGTTCAATCCCCAGAACCCACATAACAGGTGAGAGAAATGACGCCACAGAAGTGGTCTTCTGACCTCCATGTACACTGTAATGTGTGTACACACATACCCACTAATAATGAATAAAATTTAAAAATTTTGCTTGACACCTAGGCCAGGAATCCCAGCATCTGGGAGGTTGAGATGAGAGGATGCACAGGAATTAGAGGTCAGCTTTGGCCAGAATGTGAGCCAGTCTTAAAATACAAGCCTAGCTAAATAGAATTCTTTTTGTGGTTGTTTTGTTTATGAGGCAATATGTAATGTTTAAGTGTGTGTGTGTGTGTGTGTGTGTTGTGTGTGTGTGTGTGTGTGTGTGTGTATGTATGCGTGTGTCTCCTTTTGTTAGACAGGGTCTCACTATGTAGCCCTAGTAGACCCGGAAATTGAAATCATTAATTTAGACTAGGCTGGCCTTGAACTCATAGAAATCCAACTGCTTCTGCCTGCCAATTGCTGGGATTAAAGGCATGAGCTACCATATGCCAGTAGCGTTCAGCTTTAACTCACTATGTAGTCACAGAAGGCCTTTAACTCCTTCCTAATCCTCTGGTCTCCACCACCCAGTGTTAAAATTACAGGGGCCAGGCTGGAAGGTTGGCTTGGCAGTTAAGAGCATTTGCTGTCCTTGCAGAGGACATGGGTTCAATTCCCAGCATCTACATGTTGACTCACAACCATCTGTAACTCCAATCTTAGGGAATCAAATACACTCTTCCAGCCCTTATGGACACCAGGCATGGTGCACAGACATACACACAGACAAATTTTATGTATAGTATCACCTATGCATAAAAAATAACATTTAATGTAACACCTTTCTTTAGAAATGTAAATCCACACAAGGATCTACCACTATGTCTGGCTCCCGCACACTTTTGCTATGCACCCTGGTGTTGTGAGACTGGATCTTATAGAACCCAATTCAGCCAGAAGGTAAGTTGAGGATGACTTTGAACTAAATCTCATGCTGTTTCCTCCACTAGAATGTTAGTCCTGTTCACCACCAATCCTGTTTAGTGCTAGTGAGTGAGTCAAGATCCTGTAGTAAGCCGGGCCAGCATTCCTCCAAGAGAGCTCCATCCTCCACAGTACTAAGCTCATCCTTATTGTAGTGAACAGTAAACAATGCCTTTTAGAGATGGAAAACTAACTTAGGATCCTTACTACCTCCAAGGCTACACTTGATAACCAGAACCTGGTTATCACTCCCTCCAGACAACCAGACATAGTCCTAGAGCACCATGATGCCCACTGGGCAGTACATAAGCAGAGACCAAGAACAATGCTCTGCTCTGCACATCTGGAGAGACTCCACCTTGATCTGCCCTGTGGCTGGAGAGTCTCTCCCAGGATCCTGACCTTCAAATCAGAGACTTCTGTTAGAGACTGGACCTCACCTTCAGCTCAGATGCTTTACTCAGGTGAGCAGCCTTAGGGAGACAGGGTTAGGACGATAGTTGGGAATTTTATTGCGTGAACATTATGTGATGACCCTCAGCATAATACAATATAATGTTTGTTATATACACTTATGTACCATGGCTGTCCTGGTATTTACTGTGTGACCTAAACTAACCTCAAACTCTGGCAATCCTCCTGCCTCAGCCAATTCAAAATGTGTTTGCTCTGTACAGTATTCTCCATCTTGAAAGTACCTGGAGGAGGCATGATGTGTGACCTCATTTGTCTGGACTCAGACCTGGCTTTAAAAGGGTTAGGGTAAACAACTAAAGCTGTGCTTTTAGGCTTGCTATTAAGATGTCTCCCATTAGGCCTGCTGAGGATGAGATGGGAAAGATTGCCAAGGTCCATGCTCCAAGCTTAACAACTCCAGTACCAACACCTCACAATTCACATGATCTGGAAACTAGCCCAGTACGACAAAACACCCTTCCCATACACTGAAATGTTTTCCCATTTTCTCACCTACAAGACCAGATATACTGTAGAGTGTAGTTTTAAAATCCGATCCACACTAAATCCAGCTAATCGCCAGCATTGGTGGTCTTGCGCCCCCCTCACCCCCCAGGGTTCCATCCACCAGCTGGCTGGTGAGCTACTTGTACTTCCCAGGGCTTCCACCCCCTGTGGCTAGCCTGCCAAAGCCAGCTACCATTCTCTCAAGTTCCCCTGGCTCCCCCCAACCCCCCAACCCCCTGTAAAATGATAGTGCTAAAGACTTGTAATATACCAGCCAGATTTATAACAGTAAATTTCCAACCTCAAAATGCCCGTGCAAAGAACACAAAATTCAATTGATATGAATGCAAGCTGCACACCTAGATTGGGCAAATGTACTCTACATTATTCTATTGCCCATCTGTGAAATCTCTAGCTACCTGTGGCCCCTTCAGGCCACTTCGCCCCAGATCATTTTCTCTTCCTCCATCTTCTGTCTCTGTCTCTCCATCTCTCTGTCTCTCTGTCTCTCCCCTTCCTCCATCTTTCTCTCTCTCTCTCTCTCTCTCTTTCTTCTTCTTCTTCTTCTTCTTCTTCTTCTTCTTCTTCTTCTTCTTCTTCTTCTTCTTCTTCTTCTTCTTCTTCTTCTTCTTCTTCTTCTTCCTCTTTTTTCCTCTCTTAAACTTTCAGCTCCTCTGCTCTTTTATTCCACTACCCAATCACAGGCTCTAGCCTTATCTGACAAATTAAAAATTCACCTGACCTCAACTGAGTTTGTGCACCCCTCTAGAGGGAGCAGGAAATACAAACAGCAATCCACAGCAATATCATTTTCCAAGTTCCTGCTTTCTGCCTCAAAATGATTAGCTCAACTCATCAGCAGAAACAGAGCTCCTACAAAAATCAGCTTTCCTTAAATTTCATTCCTCCCTCCAGGCCTGCCATCTCTGGTCTGACAGAACACACAGGCCTCCTTAAAAGTAGTAGCATGCATAGATAAAAAGGTTTATGAATTTTTATGCTTAGGGGTGTTTTGCCTGCATGTCAGTATGTGTGTCATGTGTCATTGACAGTCAGCCTTACGGAGTAGAGGAAATCCCGGGCATTTAAGAATGATTCACTGTGATTCTGAGCCGCTGAGTGGGTGCTGGGAACCGAACCTCCTCCGTCACAGCAGCCCTGGAGTCTTGCCTGCCTGCGTGTCTGTATGAGGCTGCTGGAACCCCAGGAACAGGAGTTACAGTCTTGAGGCTCCGTTGAGGTGCTGGGAGTCCAATCAGCGTCCTCTGGAAGCAGCCAGAGCTCTTAGATGCTGCACCATTTTTCCAGCCCCAAAGCAAGTGCTTTTAAAAACTACTCAGCAGCACTTTCAAACAAGAGCAGGTTCTCCGTGAATCAGCGTTTTACTTTTAAAAGCAAAGGTGAAACAAAACAAAATGAAACAGAAGAAAACAAAACAAAACAACCAAGTGCAGTAGGAGAATAGAATAGAAAGCAAGGTCCGGAAACTGTTAGTAAGATTCCAAAATAAGCATATGAGAAAAAACTGTTAATGAAGAACAGATGCACACTTCGAAGTAACCTGTGGCTCGTTATAATACCCACTCTGAGTGGACTGTTGTGATTTTTTTTGTTTTTATTGTTTTGTTTTCTGTTTTTGTTTGTTTTTTACTTATCCCCTTTACATCAGGCTCATAGTTCTCCTCCAGGTCACCCCTCCCACCATCCCTCCCCCATTCCCCCTTCTCCTTCTCCTCTGAGTGGTTAGGGGTCCCCCTAAGTATGCCCTCACTCTGGCACTTCAAGTCTCTTCAAAGCTAGGTGCTTCCTCTCCCACTGAGGACAGATAAGGCAGCCCAGTTAGAGGAATGAAATCCACAAGCAGGCAATAGATTCAGGGAGAGCCCTCATTCCAGTTATTGAGGGACCCTCATGAAGACCAAGCTGCACATCTGTTACATATGTGCTAGGAGTGGGTGAGGGGGTGGTCCAGGTCCAGCCCGTGTATATTCTTTGGCTGGTGGTTCATACTCTGAGAGCCTCAAGAGTCCAGTTTAGTTGACTGTTGGTTTTCTTTGGAGTTCCTATCCCATACAAGCCCACAATCCTTCCTCCTATTCTTCCATGAGTCCCCAAGCTCCATCTACTGTTTGGCTGTGGGTCTGAGTCAGCTGCTGGGTGGATCTTCTCAGAGGACACTCATGCTAGACTCCTGTCTGCAAGCATAACAGAGTATCATTAGTAGTCTCAGGGACTGGTGCTTGTCCATGGGATGGGTGTCAAGTTGGGGTGGTTATTGGTCATTCCCTAAGTCTCTGCTCCATTCCCTGTGCCTGCATTTCTTGTAGACAGGATAAATTTTGGGTTCAAAGTTTTGTGGGTGGGTTGGTGATTATCGCTGTACTGGTGTTCCTGCCTGGCTACAAGAGGTGACCTCTTCAGGTTCTGTATCCATATTCTGAGTGGACTGTTTAAACTAATGATATGTGACCTAAGAAGTGTATGGGAGTGTGCAACTGGTAGAATCTGCAAAGAAATGGACTCTACATTTTAATGAGCCCAAACCCCTTAAGCTAGAGAATTTTCTTCCTGCTCAGTCCAGCTTCCTCCCTTGGAAATCCATTAATAAATTATACCTATGTTTCTGCTTCCATTATGTGTCTACTCAATGTCTGCTTCAGGGGCTCAAACTCCAGCAGAATGGGGAATGCCCACTGACCCAGATATCAACGAACATCTAAAGGTCAGTGGCTCAGAAAAGGTATACAACTTCCCTTCCCCTGGAAATCCAAATACATGTTCATTCACCAGTCCACAAAGTTTAGTGAAGTGGAAAAACACCTCTTCATTTTAGTGGCACTGGCCAAAGGGTCCAGAGCATGGTTGAAGGACTGATTTCAAATAATTTGAAAATTTGGGGCAATTGACTATGTCTAGAGGGGAGGGAGAAACTAAATACCCCACAGCCCACACCACCTCTAGAGTGTAAACCTGACACTCCAGATTGTGAAGTCTCCCCCACATCTATCCCACCATCACCATAGGTTTATGGACGGGGCTTGGGGTGGTGGTGAGTTTTGGCTGTAGTTACACACATCCCTTGCTCAACAAAGCAATATTTCAACCCTATCCTAGTATTACCTTTTATTATTAGTTTGGCATTTGGTTTATGGTCAAACACATCCTGGAACTGGAGGCAGTGTGTCAGTCCAGCTTAAACTGTTTTTAGGTACATATTATAATAAGGCAAGCCAAGTTCCCAGAATGAATAAAGGGAGAGGAGGAATCCCATAATTACCATATTTGCCTATGCATGATTATGCATATTATTAAAAGCAAAGACACCAAGGGCAAGGACATGTTAACTGAACAGTAACTTACAAACTCAAGCCTGTTAGTCAAAACAAAACCCACACTTACTCTAGGGATATATGCACTTAGAAGGCAGAACTTGCCAGACACAGCAGCATGGGAGCATATTCCTAGCACTCAGGAGACGGAAGCAGCAGGATCAGGAAGGAGTTCAAGGGCAGCCTTAGTGATACAGGGTTTTTTTTGCCAGCCTGAGCTACCTGAGATAGGACCCACCCCATACATAAAGATAAAACATTCTCAAAATTCAGAGTTACACTGACAGCTGAAACAGAGCTTCACAGACTGTCAGTGTCTGATTCTGAGGCAGAAGAACTTGAGGAATTAACTGAAGGAGCTCACTCATGGTTATTAAGTGCAAGATGCCCTGCTTCTCAATTATTGGTTAAAAGGAAGATAATTCAGTCTTTACAGGATTTCCTCTTAAACTATGACATGACAGGATAATCATAGGTTGGTTAGTTTTTGAAGACAGTTTCTCTGTGTATCCCTGGCTGTTCTGGAACTTACTTTGTAGACCAGGCTGGCCTCAAACTCATAGATCCACTTGCTTCTACCTCCTGAGTGCTGGGATTAAAAGGCGTGTGCTGCCACTTGTTACCATTTCTACTATTGTGACTAAACAACTTGACCATCAAACAAGTTGGGAAAAAAAGGGTTTGTTTGCCATACACTTCTGTATTGTTCTTTTGAAGGAATTCAGGACAGAAACTTAAACAGGACAGGATCCTGGAGCTGATGCAGAAGCCATGGAGGGGTGTTGCTTACTGGCTTGCTTCCCTGGCTTGCTCAGACGGCTTTCTTACAGACCTCGGGGCCATCAGCTCAGGGATGGCAGCACTCACAATGGGCTGGGTCCTCTCTTATTACTAATTAAGAAAATGTCTTACAGTTAGATCTCATGGAGGCATTTCCTCAACCAAGGCTCCTTCTTCCCTGATGGCTTTAGCTTATGTCAAGTAGACACAAAACTAGCCAGTTCGGTGAACTTTATCATCATTATTTTTTTTTGACATTGTTGGTACTCAGTGATTACAACCTTATACTATTTTCCTTTTAATGTATTCTATGACTAGATTTTTAAAAAACCCATTCATTTGTATTTTGGTATATTCTTGATCTTAACCATACATATGCTTTTATTTCTTTTACTGTAAAGGGAATTATGCTCCTGAGAATAAACTACAGAAGGATGTCTCTCCTGGGACAAGTATGTCCTTGGCTTTCCTCACTCTCACTATCCTGAGGTCATTGGTTGACATAGCCATGTTACTTTCCTTAGGCCACATGGGACACACACATCAATATTTATTTTCATTTACTATTTTTGCTAGATTTATTCATTTTATGTTGTTATGAATGTGTTATCTGCACATATGTATGTCTACTGAGTGCATGCTTGTGCCTGAGGAGCTCAGAAGAGGGCACTGGGCCTTCTGGACCTGGAATACAGATGGTTATGAACTACATGGGTGCTGAAATCAAATTAATGTCCTTTGGAAGAGAAACAAGTGCTCTGAACTGCTGAGCCATCTCTCCAGCTCCCATTTTTTTTTTTCTATTTAAAAAATTATGTATATGAGTGTTTTGCCTGCATGTATGTCTGTTTACTATGTACAAGCCTGGTGCCTACAGAAGCAAGAAGAGGCATTGGATACTCTAGTACTGGAGTTACAGACTCTCGTGAGACACCATATGGGCACTGGGAATTGAACCCAGTTCCTCTACAAGAGTAACCAATGCTCTTAACTGCTTGAGCTATCTATTCAGGCCCAGACCTTGTATTTTCAATCTTGTAAAATTTGTATTTTCTAGAATATATGACAGTTTCAAACTAAACTCTTATGACAGAGATTCAAGTCAATAACAGCAATCCAAAGCTTCCTCTCCAGCTTTGGATAAGGAAGAAAGAGACTGCTGTGGTCCCTCTTAGTCCAGGAGTATAACATGGAGGAAATTATGGAAGATTTATTAGTCATTAGCCTTCTGCCTACTACAAAGATTTCTGGGACCACAACCAAGGGCCTGGGAAAGGGCATTGAGGCAGGAGCATTGGGTGTCAAGGTAGCATATGAAAAGAAGACAGTGGACAAAAAAAAAAAAAAAAAAAAAAAAAAGACTGGAAGCCATTTGCCATGCAGGCAACATACAACCAGGGGAGCTTACTCAAGAAGAGCTTATAATATGTGTATGTCTGAGAGGCAAGCAAGTGACTTTTGGGTCTCATGACCTAATATTTTTGAGCATATATCTTTCTCCAGCTCTCTAATCTGCCTCTATTCTTCAGATTGCTGTTCTCTTCTCTTTTTAGATGTGTTTATGTATGTGCATGCATGATGTTGGGAGGAGGGGGGACATCTGTGCCGTAATGCATTAGTGATAGCTAGAGGACAACTTGGTGGAGTTAGTTCTCTCCAACCACCATTATGTGGGTTCTGAAGATTGAACTCAGATCACCAGGCTTATATGGCAAGTGCCATCTCACCGGCCCCTTTGTATTTATTTAAAAACTGTTTCTTTTACTGTTACCAACTCTATGTTCCTCATGCAGTTCTTTGTCCCAACACAAGAACCTGTATATCTTAGTAGGTGCTCTCCAGACTCAGATCTGTGCCTACAATACTGTGGCTCACATGCTCCAAGCAATGCCAATGTTTCCATTTTGGTTAGGAGTCTGTGTCCCATTTGTGTCAGAACAGGAACAAGGTCTGGATATACTTAACCTTCACATCCTGGCCAATCTTTGTAATTCCTCAGCAGAGTCTGCTACTTTGTTTTCTCTTTCTTTCCCCTCGCTTTGAGTCACAGTCTTTTTGGCCTCTTGGAATGATGAAGAGAGTCACTCCTCAAAGAAGGATAGAAGGACTTGAACTGCTTATTCTTGCTGGCAATGGCCACAGTGGTATGTGGAGCAAAACTATAAGAAAGCATTAATGAGAGGCTGGAAAGTTGGTCCCGTGGTTAGAAGTACAAACTACCCTTCCAGAGGATCCAAGTTCAATGTCCAGCACCCATGTCAGGCAACTCACAGCATCCTGTAACTCCAGTCCCAGGGAATCCACTCTTCTGGCCTCTACAGCACACAGAGAGAGAGAGAGGGGGGAGGAGGGGGGAGGGGAGGGGAGGAGGGGGGAGGGGGAGGGGGAACGGGGAGGAGGAGAGGGAGAGGGAGAGGGAGAGGGAGAGGGAGAGGGAGAGGGAGAGGGAGAGGGAGAGGGAGAGGGAGAGGGAGAGGGAGAGGGAGAGGGAGAGGGAGAGGGAGAGGGAGAGGGAGAGGGAGAGGGAGACAGAGAGAATACATCCACATAAAAATGCTTAAAAATGTGGTGTGTCTTGGAACAAAAACAGACCACACCCTGCCACCCTGCCTAGGTGGGATCAACCAAGAGCTGGATTTGGGGAGCAGAACATGTTTATCAGCTCAGGAAAACCCTTCTTTTGGAGAACACTTGAGAAAAAGAGTAGTTCTGAATGGTATTCTCCAAAAGCCCCACGAGTGTAGTCTCCCCCGTCCTCTCCCATACCCACCACACACAAGAGAAGCCCAGAACTCAACAGGCATTTTTATGCCATGTGTGCATAAGTAGAGAAACACTTATGGCTTCTGGGGTCAGGGTCCCCCATTGCTATGTCCCCATTTTCAAATCATAATCCCCATCTTCAAGACTTTAGTAGCTTTGAATAAGAATAAGACGAGTTGAGGGGTTGGAACCATTAGACAAAACTCAGGAGCTTATGCCTTTGTTTAGACCCTGTTGTCTGAGGTTGTGCCTAGGCAGGGAATTGAGGCCTGATGTGCTTCCTAGACCTTCCCTTCTCACAGCTCAAGAGCAGGGGTTAGAGCACTGTGTGGCCTAACAGAGAAATACATAGACAGGCAGCAGCAATGGCTTTCAATGGGAGGAAGCCTCACTGAGGCAGCCGTAAATACAGCTTCCTCCTCTACAAGGCTCCTTAGTAGTTGAAACTTTTCAGAGAAATTCTTGCAGTGCCACCCAGGCCAATGACCTAGATAGTCAGAGTTGTCGTCTTCTGAACCTGGAGTCCATAGTAGCCTCAGGAAATTGCTCCTTCAACAGGAAATTGAGTGATGCATAAGATGTTTGAATGGCAAGAACCATCCATTCGTCAAACTGTCTGGACCCTGGTAGCTACCTGGGCAACCTGCAGCCTCTCACACTCCTGATCAAAGAACAGGACATTGGGAAAAGTCTTTCTGTCTGCTTCAGCTCCCTTAGATCCCCACCACCACCAGGTCTGAGCCCCTTGGGCCAGACAGGTCTGGGCCCTTTACCACTTCCATACATCAAATGTCCCATTGTTGACCCTCTAGGAGAAAAACCACCCTTGCCCTACAGAGTCTTTCCAACTTCAGAATGGCTGTTTCCCTTTGTGAGATGAATGGTTCAGATTTCACAACCAAAACAGTGCAAAGATTTTTGGCATTTGCTTAGGTCACATAAAAGAAGTATGGTCTCTTTAAAGAACAAAACAAAATGCAAATATCTGTGGGCAGGAGAAATGGTTCAGTAGTTAAGAGTGATTGTTAACACAGAGGACCCGAGTTCGGTTTCCTGTACCTACAGCAGGCAGCTCAGGTCTTCTTAGAACTTTAATTCGTTTGGCCTGTGAGGTCAGTGCTTTAAGGATAGACATGCACATATACACAAATGAGAAGCAAAATCAATCTTTTAAAATATTTATAAATTCAGGGAGGAAGATTCAAAGAATCAGAGTCTCTTTCCCTCCCAAAGCGTAGGAATGGAACCTCCCTCCGCAGAGGCTGCTGAAGTGTTGAGGAGGGGAGCTCATCTATCCATGTCCCTCAGTCGTCGCTGCTGACGAGATTCTCGATGTAGGCATCTAGCTCATCATCTGCGCTGATGTTTATGTCCTCCTGAGCCTTCTGCAGGAGTGCCCGGATATTGGTCCGCAGCTTCTTGAGTTTCTCCTCTGTTTCCTCAAGTTTTTTCTGGGAGATGCGCAGGCTCTCCTCGGAGGCCTTGACTTGTAAGTCAGCACAGCTTTGGTAGGAATGGCAGAGATTCTGGAGTCCGACTTCATACTGCTTGAAGCACTCTTTCAGAGGGAGAGACAACAATTCTTCTGAATTCATAGCACCTAGATCCTTCTTGGATATGGGAAAACTCAGAGGCATGAAATAACGTAAGCAATTCCAGAGAATTTGGACCAGGAGGTCAATGGTCTTGTGGTTGGTCATTGAGGCAGTAGTGTCAGGTTCAGTGCAGAAGCATTCCGAGGTGGGGGCCCCCTGCAGTGCCAGAGCCTGCTGGGCCACAGTGTCCTCCTGCCCCTTTACCTCCTCATGCTGCTCAGTGCTCTGATACTCTGGCTTCATCAGCCAAACATTTTCACTGCCTTTTTCCACCCAGCAGTCTCTTGGTGTGCTATCCTTGGGCACATCCTCAAACTTGACCTTCCACCAGACCACGTTGTCACCCACCTCCACGGCTGTGACGTGCCCCTTGTAGCACTCCCCCTTCACACGTACCTCCACATACAGCCCTTTGTCTTTCTGAGCCGTCGTGAGGTCAGCTGGATTCTCCTCCTCAGCACTGTCCGAGAGTTCATTTACTTGAATCTTTTCTTTCTCCACAGTAAACCTGCCCCGCTTGCACACCCCCTTCCTCCTGTCCTCATCTGCTTCATCAGAGACCTCAAGACGCCGCTTACGATTACACTTTACCAGTGAGGGATTCACAGGTGGAGCTGGCATCTCAGCCACTGGACTGTTCATGGCTTTGGGGTTTCAACCTTCCAAAGGTTGTTGGGGCTGGGGACTACAGATGCTGACAGGGATTGTACCAGAGGAGTGGGCTGGGGTATAGTTTTGACCAGGAGACTCACTGGGTTTTGGGGTGTCTCAGGTGACTGGAGCAGCATGGCTTCTGTTTGGGCAGCCAGAGCAGGAGATTTTGGGTTGGTGCAGACAGCAGAAGACTTTTGGAGCTGTCTCAACGGTCTAGTAGCATGCATGGCCTGGGATCTTCTCCGGGCATTCTTTCTCACTGCACGGAAAGATGGCTGAGGACCCTGAAATCTATGAGCAGGATATCTGGGGAAAGGTCTGGCAGTCACTTCCAAGGGTACTTTTTTTAAGGTCACGTTGAGAATGGATAGACTTGATTTTCTTAAGGGCCTTAAGCTTCCTCTGCTGTTGGCGAATTTTCTCTGTCAGCTGCTTCTGCCTCTCTTCTTGTGTCTTTGGGACCTTTCTTAATATCCCCAGAGGAATCTTCTGCTTCGGTTCAAAAGCCTCACACTGGTCCTGTTCAGGATCGGGGTTCATGGAGCAAACCCAGTTGTCTGGGTAACCTTCCTCTACAGCACTTAACTGGAAGGGGATGGTCCTCCACTTTAGACACAGATCGCACTGTATCGTGGTTGGGACTTGCATGGCCCTCCTGCGTTTGAAATGCAGCTCATCAGATGGGGGTCTGTTCCAGTTAGCTGAGAGATAGCCAAACTCATCCCAGAACTTTACAATTCCATGCTGGGCAATGGCTATGTCCTTCCAGTACTGTGCCAGGTGCTCGCCCATTGCACGCAGAAGGTGGCGGTACTCCTTGGCATCAGCAAAGTCTTGCTTGTTGTGTGTAGGTTCCAGGACCAAGTAGGGCACGTCAATGACTCCAACAACCCCACCACATACCATGCCCTTTTCCAGCTGTGGACCCACTTTCTCATACATCTTGATCAGCCGGCTGCAGTTGTAGATGAACATGCCATCACGGTCACGATGTTCAATGTTGACACCAAAAACAAAATTCAGTTCCTTGGGTTCTTTGAGTGCTCGCTGCTTGGCGTCTCTGATCCTTTTCTTGACATCAGCTTCTCTTCGGAGAGTGATGGCTGTATTCTGAACCTGACGCAACATCACCCTAGAGTCCCGCGTGATGTCTCCACCTATGTGTATTTCTAATGTACGGGCTTTGCTCTCTGCTTCCCGGGCCTTCTCTTCAGCGAGCCACGCTACCTGGTCTGCCTTCTTTACCTCTTGTTCTGCCCTGGTCTTAAAACGGCTTGAAGTGAATGTGTACTTCCTGGGCTTATACAGGCAGCAGGAGAGCTTTCTGGTCTGCACCTTGTGCCCATGAATAAAAATCCTCATCCGAGGATCAATATACAGCACAGCAGCATAGGCGCAGAAGGAGTACCGCTCTGGCTTCATGTCTTCTTGGGAGATGTCTGCAGTCCGGATATCTTTGGGATTTGAGGTTATGTCTAGTTCAGGTTCTCCATTGTCCATAAGTTTGAGATTGAAAATGATCACCAGGGTTCCACTAGTCCCAGAAATCTTCGTGAACTGGGTCATCACTTCTTCCACAGTGTGAAAGGGAGAATACTTGTAGATGAGTTCTGTCTCGATGGCAAACTTCTCCATGTTGTCTGTGACAGGTTCCCGTGTCTGAGTATTCCAAGTAGGCAAAGGGACTATCACTTCATCAATGCCTTCTTCCTCATGAAAGGTTCGGGACAGGAAGAGGCAGCTCATGGTGTTTTCCTTCTTAGTGAAGAGGATAAATCCTTCCCAATCCGCATTGAGCCTGATTTTAGCCCATTCCCGTACCGCCCAATCTGTGTGGATTCTGGTGTTCGCTTGGCTGATTTCCCAAACTGGATCACACTGATGGCATCATTTGGATCCATTCCCACCCCATTATCCAGAAAACAAAGCATGAAACCTCCTTGAAGGTCCTCCCGCCTTTCGGCATAAATGTCTATCCGGGTGGCGTCAGCATCTCTCGCATTATCAATCAGCTCGGCAAGAGCACCAAACAGAAATTCATGGGTCGTTGAATTTGTGTGTAGATATTCAAAGGTTAGTTGAGCTCGGTTGAGACTGCTGTAATTGGTAAATGCCATGACTCCGGTGAAGTCTCCAGTCTTACCTACTAATGGAGAAATGTATGTATGGGGCAGATTTTCTTGGGTTCTGCTCAGTAGAGGGTAGTTCCTGCTTTGTAATGACAGGTAAAACAAGTTATTGAGTAACTGTCAAAAACACACAGATATCTCTGAAACTGAGATTCGTTTCTTTCTTCCTTTCTTCCTAATTTTCAATGACTACGATGCAATTATTTTAGGTGGGTGGGGGGAAACCTAAACCTGCATTTCTAAAGAACTTTGAGTATTAAATTTTTTTTAGTTCATTTCAGATGATCTGGTTCAAAAGTGGGTGGTTCTCAACAGCTTGACTTGATTGTTACTGTTCTATCTTGTCATTCTTTGAGCCATTTCATGTTCTAAATTTTCTAATGAGAAGACTTACCAGTGTGGAAATCTACTTCTGCCAGGAAACTTAACTTTCGTCTACATCTTCACTAGAGATCAAAGTATCCTTAAATAGCCACAGTACTAGAAGGTTCTTTCACAGCAGAGATAGTTTGTACATCTGATATTCCACTTGACAACTGAAAAAAGGTCTTTGTGGTTCCTTACCAGTCTTTCAAATTCAAACCCAGGTTAATGTTATGCCACAGTCACCACAGGGTGCTGTGTGAAATGACCTCGCAGTAGTTAACAGAAACTCCTCATAACAGACCCACCCAAATCTCATGTGGCTGGCTATGGCCCTATACCCAGGCAGGCTTGGAGTCCTGTAACCTCTTCCCTCTCCGGAGGAGTGAGTCTCAGCTTTCAAGGCCCAGACCCGGGTGTAGGACAGTTGCAACCGCACCACTAACCAGGTCGTGCGCACTGCCCACTCCCCACAACTCCCAAAAGCCCTTGTCTCTCCCTCGGTTTAGAACTGGAATTTAACCGCCGCCGCAGCGCGCTTGGAACCACGGGCTGCCTCCGCTTCCTTGGAGCGTGACCTGTCTGCTGGACTAGGTCACTCTAGAGCTAAAGCGCAGAGCTCGGCTGGATTATAGTAACGGGTGCGGGACCAAAGGATGGCAGGAGAAACAGAACAAATTTAGAGTTTGCTGCTTTTCTGCCATTGCTAAAACTATCTCATTTTCAGCTTTTGTGTCGTCTAGGGCCCACAGCCCTAGGCCTTCTTTTTATTTATTTTTTTTATTTTTAAAAACTTTTCATGTTATCTGTGTGACTAACGTCATTTGTGTGTGGATGCTTGCAGAAGCTGGCTGATCCTCTGGAGTTGGAGTTCCAGGCAGTTTGTCAGCCTCCAGACCTGGGTGCTGGGAATTGGAAGTGGGTTATCATGAAAAAACAGTAAGCCCTCCTAACCACTGAGCCATTTCCTCAGGTGCAAACTTTAGCCTTTCTTAAATTCTTTGAGCAAGATGCAAGAACCTGGTTAGCCTAGCACAGACACCACCAGTAGCAGTGGAAACAAGGAACCTGTGTTTGCAGCTTGGCATTGTAATGCACAATTTTTCTAGCACTTGGAGGGTGGATGCAGGAGGGTCAGAAGTTGAACATAGATATTAAGAGTCCATTTTGGGCTATGTGAAACTACATTTCCCCTCCCCCAGCCACCATTGTAGAGTAAAAGGGCCAGTGAAAGAATATTCTGACCCTTACTTGACCCAAACTTAAGACATGGCCTAAAAGAAAAACATCCTACCCTGGCTTGACTTCAAGCTCAGAGACTTGGAAATCGCTATTACTGCCCTTGGCTCAGGTTTAATGGGCAAATGATTGCTTCCTATCCTTCCATACTTTCCCACCAAGCTCACTGAACATACTCCAAAAAACCCTATAAAAGTCTTCCTGTCTGTCCAGCCCTCGGCTGTCTCTTCCTGGTCAGTGGCAGACACATTTTTGTTCCTCTCCCCATATAAATTTCTTGTATGAGGTTTGTTGCATGGAATGACTTCATGGTATTCATTACCAAGATGCTCTTGCAATGAAAAAAAACCATCCCCACTTAAGAGCCCTCCCCTGTTCTGGCCAGGTATGGGAGCAAACAGGGTTGTGAAGGGCTATGGCTGGAATTTCATTTCAAAATCACCCAGTTTAAGAGATGGCTTTTCCTCCTCCTCCTTTTCCTCCTCCTCCTTCTCTTCCTTCTCCTGCTTTTCCTCCTCTTCCTTCTCCTCTTCCTTCTCCTTTTCTTCTTCTTCCTTCTTTTCCTCCTTTCTTCCTCTTCTTCTTCTTCTTCTTCTTCTTCTTCTTCTTCTTCTTCTTCTTCTTCTTCTTCTTCCTTCTTCTTCTCTTCTTCTGTCCTCCTCCTCCTCCTCCTCCTCCTCCTCCTCCTCCTCCTCCTCCTCCTCCTCCTCCTCCTTCTCTTCCTTCTAGCTTAGCTAGGTAGCTGCTGTTTTGGCCCCAGGCTACCAAGGCTCTGGTTCCAGAGAACTGGCAGGAAGCTCAGTAGAAACCTTCTAAACCAATCAGAATCGCTTCTTTTTGCTGTCACTGTACAGAGGTCCTAAGTTGCTCAGCAGATCTTTGTGTCCTATTGGGCTCAAGAGGTGAGCTAAGGAAGAGGTATCTATTGGCTCCAGCAAGTTTGAATGTGGGTCATTCTGATCATAAGAACAGCTATGAAGGTCCCTAAAGTTTTCTCATCTCTCCCAGCTTAGGTGTCCTGCCATTTGGAGAGTGTGGATCCAAGATTTCCAGCCAATAGAGCATGACAGAAAGATCAACAGGACCAGGAAATTTCAGCATCATAACAGATTCCTCTCAAGAACCTGGTGAGATGGCTCTGTGGTTACATAGCCCAAGACGTTCCAATGGACCCTATGCACTCTGGGAGATGCAGATTTGTGGCAGCAGAGAGGCCTGCAGGTTGGACTTAGATAGCACTAAGTGCTATCTGTACTTTTGGGCTCCCTATGTGTGGTAAGTAGGCATGTGTGTTGCTTATCTCCAGTGAATGTCTGCCTGCCTGAAATGTCATCTCTGTCTGCTGATATTACAGGGCTGTTCCATCACAGCTGGTTTTAATTTCATTTAAGTGAGCTAGATTTATGGGTGCATGCAATGTGATTTAAAATATGCAGTTAATTCAAAACTATTCTTTGATTAAAATGAAAACTTTACTGTTTGTTGAGATTTTGTTACTGGCCTCAGGGGCTGGTTCTGGATGTCATTTATGTGTTTTACATGTTCTATCTTTGTTTTTAATGGAAAAGCACTATTCCTTTCATTTGTGGCATAACGCTTATTAATTTTTGCTGACTTTTCAGCTGACCTCTGCAAATCTTGTCTACTGGACCTGGGATCCAAGGACCTGAAAGAATGGGACAAACTACAGTCTGATGCTGTAGACAGCTTTATTTCAGGTTCAGTCCACTTTTATTCAGGAATGTAACAAAGAAAGCAATGATCCAGAGAAGGTTGTTTGAGTTCAGAAAAACAAGTAAGTAAACATCAGGAAGCACATACTAAATATCAACAGAGCAGACTTTCCCAGAACTTTCTCAGGACAGACCAACTCTAACACAATAGCCTGACACATACTATAGATTATATCCAGGAAAGCACAACAGAAAGGCAGAGGGCCATATCCAGACTCAGGGCACACTGAGGACAGCACTCAGCATAACCTTTCATCAGACTGGGTTCTATAGCTGTGTTCTGACACTCAGCAAGAATGAATATGTCTTATAAATTGAATGTAAACGTTCATCACAGAAGGCACAAAATCACATCCAAGAACAATCCAGGGAACAAAAAATCACAATTTGAGGAAAAAGGCCTCTGCCCTTTCTCCTGGATCCTCTCACGGTTCCCCAAGGCACTGGTCGCCATCTTTTATTTCTTTGACTGTGTTTTGACCATCTTGCATGCTAAAATAATAATAATTGGCTTCAATTTTGAAGTATGTCATTCATAATAGAACACTTTCTTGTGAACTTTTATCCTCTTTTGCTTGGTGCTCTGGTGTACGGTTATGAGTTTTGTTGTTGGGTTTTCACTTACGGTTGAGAGGAGGTTGTTGTATCTGGAAGCACTATACCCGCTGATTGCCGTGTACATCCTGGCTATGCCAGCTAATGCTTTCTAATTCCTTGGCTTGTCAATCAAAAATACCCACCAAACTTTCAACAACTCCTTGTCCCCATTTACTCAGAGTTGTATATCTGCTTGTTCTGGGCTTGTTTTTTTGTTTCTATAATGAAGACTGGCTAATTTATAAAGCGGATTACTTGCTATTGTTAAAATTCTGAGAACTAGAAACTCCAAGATCTAGGTTCTTGGTTCAGGATTTGGTGGGCAACATCATTGACTCCATGATAGCACTCTGCTGTTCTAGAGGAGGTAAATACTGAGCCTCATGTGATGTGAGGCTTCAGCAAGAGATCGAAATAAATGCAAGTCTTTCTCCGTTCATTTTATGATTTACATTTTAAATTTTATGTACTAGGAGACAGTGAATATGCACTCCTGCATGTGTCAGGAGCCCTTAGAAAACAAAAGAGGGTGCCTGAGGTCAGATCCCCTGGAGCTAGAGTTAGAGGTGATTCTGACATACTTGAGAAGCATGCTGGGAACTACTCGGGTACCTTTCCAGAGGAGCAAGCACTCTTAACGGCTGCTCCATCTCTCCAGGTCTCCGTCCTGTTGTTGATGTTCCAATTCCTAATTTCTAAGTGTGAAAATGTATTTTTGTTTACAGTTTATTTATGTATTTATTTTGTGTATGTAGGAGTAGGCATGCAACAGATATAGCCTAGGTAAGCTTTGAACTCTGCATAACTGAGGCTGGCCTTGAGTTCCTGATTCTATTGTCTCCAACTGCTAGGATTTTAGGTGTGAGCCATCATGCCTGGCTCCAGAACTTCTTTTGTTAAGGAATTTTAATTAGGATATGGAGGGGTCTCAGTGCACTGTATTCTTGCTGAGGACCTGAGGTCTCTTTCCAGCACCCTTGCTGGATGGCTCATTCTTCTAATTATGGCTCTAGATCTATACCTTCTTCTGGCTCCTTCAGACACCTGAACATTCTCACAATCAGATGCCCTTGTATGTTTCATTTCCTCCCATCTATGTTACCTTTACTTTCTGAGTCGCATGATCCTTGCTCCAGAAGAAAATATTTTAATCCAAATAAAGTTACAACATCAGATATTGTCTTAAGGAGACATAGAGTAAGGAATTCCCTGAGCTGACTTCAGACCTGTTTTCCAGTAGGAAGAAGAGGGAAGGCCAGTAAAGATAGGGAAAGCAGCGTCCTCTCTGGAAAGCCAATGGCCAGTTCTGTTTAAGTTCTATTCTCAGTGCAAGACAGTTTTGCACCAGTTGAAAAGGCCCAAACAGCTTACTAAGGTGCTGATACTGAAAGACCTCCGAAGGGAGTCTTTCACTCAAGTCCTGGGGATGGCGCGCACCCAAGAATACATGAGAGACTGTCTTGATGTAAACATATGAGGTAGTTTATAGCAGAGCTCCGGATCGACACGTATCTCACGCAGGAGACAGAGGAGTCGACCAAGAACCCCAAAAGTATAGCAAGCTCCGGATCGACACGTATCTCACGCAGGAGACAGAGGAGTGACCAAGAACCCCAAAAGCATAGGGTTTATATAGGCAAAGGCCGGGAAAGGCGGGAGGCTTTGGCGCGGTTGCACATGATTGGCTACTTTAAACATCTGAACAGCAGCAATTTTTGTAAGCAGGCCCAAGGAGGGTGGGACTAACTTCACGGGAACAGCCCTTTGTTCCTGTTCTTCCTGGAACTCATGGGTGAATACTTATCTGGGTCAGCAGACCATCTGGTCCATTTTAACTACAAGTCCTTGAAACTTCATGTGCTGGGCCCCTGGAATGCTCAGTAGTCTATTGTTTCTTTGGCCTTGTATATTTCTGTAGTTTATCATTGAGGCCCAAGGCTAGCAGACTGGTGGACATTGATTTTAACTATTTGTGTCTCTGATTAGAGAGTCCTACTGCTCTTGTCTTTCTGAGCTAACTAAAAAAATCTTCTTCAATACTATGAGTTGTAATTTGTGCCAGAACTCCAACTAGTTAAAGGATCCTCCTGCAGTTTTTCAGGCAGAGGGAGGGTCTTAAATCATTAGTGAATCAGAGGTGCTGGAACTGTGCAAATCATCCAATCCTGTGTCTGCAGGAGAGGAGCCCTGCCTTAAACCGAGGTGTGCCTCTCTTGCCCCCTTTTTCTTTACATCGCCATAATCCTGACCCAGTGTACACAGCTCAGAGACTCCAGGGTACAAAACCTCTACCTCGCTGTGACCTGCTTGGGTTACTGATAACCCTGAGAAGGACCGGGGACAAGCTGGAAGTCAGAAATGGTAGGTTTGGATCGACTCCCAAAGGTGGAAGGATAGTGTGTAGTCAGGTCACTAACGTTCTTAGCGACCCGCCTCCTGGTGGGCGTAGAGTCCTCAGTGCTGTCCCTGGGGGCGGGGCTGAGCTCACCATAGGTCCTTGTCCTGTTCATCTCTTTGGTAGCTGTGTAGGTTTCACCGAGCCAAGCCCCGGCACTCGCTGAGTTCTGCTCAGAGCAGATCGGATTATGCTGAAGTTGTTTAACATGTAAAACAATGACTTGTTCACTGCTTTGTGTTTTCCGTATGGGTTTCCATAGCCTGTTTCCTCTTATACTGAAGATTGTGGACCAAGATGAGGAAAGCCATCTTCTTATGGCCTTCTTGCTACATCTCTGTTTATTGCTGCTTTATTCACAGTAGCAAAGAAACTGAGTCAGCGTATCAACAGATTAAATGGGTTAAAAAATACATTCCATTGTATAATGTAGTTTTAATCCATCATAAAAAATGAAAATTTGAAATTTGCAGGACAAATGGATGGACCAGGAAATTATTATATCGAGGCATCCTAGCTCTAGCAGATATCACATTCTGTCTCTCATATGCAGATTCAAGAGTTTTTAAAATGTGTTTGTATATTGGAGTAGCATAGGTTACAGGTCATGAAGCTAGAAACCAGATCATGGCAGGTTGGGATGAGGAAGACAAGCAAAACGAGTCATAGAGTAGAGGAGATATGAAAGTGAAGGCGGCCGTGACTGGTGATGATGGTGCGGGAGAGGAAACTGAGGGAGGAGAGTCAATCAAAGCGGAGTGTGTGTGGAAATGTCTAGAACTACCATCACTCAGTGCACTAATTTAATAACCATAAAAAAGAATGTATGCAGTTCAGGAGATGCTTAATTGCATTAGTTTTTATGGCAGACCCATTATAGGAAACTAACGCAAGACAGGAATCTAGTATCCATTAGTGAGGGTTGAGTTGAAATCCTCTTGTAGATATCACCTGGCCCCTCCTTTTAAATAAAAACTACTCTTACATTATTTACTCATTGAGTCTGCATATGTGTGTGTGTAGGCAAGTGCACCCATGACATGTGTCTGGAAGTTGGAGGACAACTTGCAGGGATTGGCTCTTTCCTTCTGCCTTGTGACTCTTAGAGACTGAACCTACATCCTCAGGTTTGATAGTAGTACTTTATACCCATGGAGTCATCCTCCATGCTCAGGTCCAAACTCTTGAATTTCCTTGTGGGTGTTACATTTCCAGCTTATTTTTACAAGGGACTAGATATACTCAAACTATAGCAAGAGACCTACAAGTTAAATCCTCAGTTTTCTAGATATCTTTCCACATGTCCCAAACATCCTTCCTATTATAATTTAAGACATCATTATCAGCCATTTGTACAAAAACATCATTTGATTCACATTCCTTTCTATAGCTGTTGTTTTCCCATAGGCTAATAAATAAACATTTTTTTATTTATTTAAATCAAATCGTAATTTTTACTTATTCACACAGGGGTTATAAACACAAAAAGGCAGGACGTGGGGAAGGGATGACACCAGAGCGTAGGTGTTTAAACATTTTTTTTTTTTTTAAAAAAGCTCTTTTCTCCTCATATGGTAGGAAAACAGACCTGACATGCTCATGGAAAACATCTTAGTGCGTCTTAGTTTCTGTAACTACAGCCATATTTTTTTACTTTTATTTTATATGTATAGACATTTTGCCTGATGTATGTTTGTGAGAAACATATTGGGAGAAAATCTCCTCATATATCCCGTGACCTTACTGTTTACTTCAAACAAAATTCTATGTTTCTCTGGTCGTGGTGGGTGGCTCACCAGCTAGATGTTTCTCTGGTTGTGGCGGGTGGCTCACTAGTTAGACGTTTCTCTGGTCTTGGTGGGTGGCTCACTAGCTAGATGTTTCTCTGGTCTTGGTGGGTGGCTCACTAGCTAGATGTTTCTCTGGTCGTGGTGGGTGGCTCATTAGTTAGAAAGTTTCTCTGGTCTTGGTGGGTGGCTCACTAGCTAGACGTTTCTCTGGTCGTGGTGGGTGGCTCACTAGCTAGACGTTTCTCTGGTCGTGGTGGGTGGCTCACCAGCTAGATGTTTCTCTGGTCGTGGTGGGTGGCTCACTAGCTAGATGTTTCTCTGGTCGTGGTGGGTGGCTCATTAGTTAGATGTTTCTCTGGTCTTGGTGGGTGGCTCACTAGCTAGACTTTCTCTGGTCGTGGTGGGTGGCTCACCAGCTAGATGTTTCTCTGGTCGTGGTGGGTGGCTCATTAGTTAGATGTTTCTCTGGTCTTGGTGGGTGGCTCACTAGCTAGACGTTTCTCTGGTCGTGGTGGGTGGCTCACCAGCTAGATGTTTCTCTGGTCGTGGTGGGTGGCTCATTAGTTAGATGTTTCTCTGGTCTTGGTGGGTGGCTCACTAGCTAGATGTTTCTCTGGTCTTGGTGGGTGGCTCACTAGCTAGATGTTTCTTGGTCGTGGTGGGTGGCTCATTAGTTATGATGTTTCTCTGGTCGTGGTGGGTGGCTCACCAGCTAGACGTTTCTCTGGTCGTGGTGGGTGGCTCACCAGCTAGATGTTTCTCTGGTCGTGGTGGGTGGCTCATTAGTTAGATGTTTCTCTGGTCTTGGTGGGTGGCTCACTAGCTAGATGTTTCTCTGGTCTTGGTGGGTGGCTCACTAGCTAGACGTTTCTCTGGTCGTGGTGGGTGGCTCACCAGCTAGATGTTTCTCTGGTCGTGGCGGGTGGCTCACTAGTTAGACGTTTCTCTGGTCGTGGGGGTGGCTCACCAGCTAGATGCTGGCACTGAGAAGACAGGTAGGAATAATTCTGCATTCTAAACTCTTACATGTTAAACGAGAAAAACAATCTCAAAGGAGAAGAAAAACTGACCACATTAAAAGGAGTACCAGGCCCTGGCCAGCCCAGAGTTTGGGCATACAGAGTGTAACGTTTAAACATTGCAACATGATATTGTCATGTCTATAACTCACGTTTTAGAACTGCACAGCCATAGCAACAACAACAATAACAACAAATCTCCATGTTTTAGGTGAACTCTCGACTTTGTGTTACACTCATAGCCCTCCTTGGTTACATATGTCTTTGTGTTACACTCATAGCCCTCCTTGGTTACATATGTCTTTGTGTTACACTCACAGCCCTCCTTGGTTACATATGTCTTTGTGTTACACTCATAGCCCTCCTTGGTTACATATGTCTTTGTGTTACACTCATAGCCCTCCTTGGTTACATATGTCTTTGTGTTACACTCATAGCCCTCCTTGGTTACATATGTCTTTGTGTTACACTCATAGCCCTCCTTGGTTACATATGTCTTTGTGTTACACTTATAGCCCTCCTTGGTTACATATGTCTTTGTGTTACACTCATAGCCCTCCTTGGTTACATATGTGGCCTCTACAACACAGTCGGACGCCTGACAGTGTTGACACTGAATACGTCTACGAGTAGTAGCAACCTAGGAAACAGTATGACTTCTCTTAAAACACTAGTCTGACTGGGCTTGCCTGTGATGTCAGCGTTTGGGCGGTGGGGGCAGTACAATCACAAGGTCAACACTAGTCTGAGAAGCATAAGATGCGTGCTCTACTATGCTTCCCAGTCAAGGTTCAGGGCCCACCCTGCCAAGTGCTACAGCCTGTGAGGGGCTGGAGCAACTGTGCCACTTACCACCTTCAGGGCTGTGGCACCCATGCCTTCAGGGCTGTGGTACCCATGCCTTCAGGGCTGTGGTACCCATGCCTTCAGGGCTGTGGTACCCATGCCTTCAGGGCTGTGGTACCCATGCCTTCAGGGCTGTGGTACCCATGCCTTCAGGGCTGTGGCACCCATGCCTTCAGGGCTGTGGTACCCATGCCTTCAGGGCTGTGGCACCCATGCCTTCAGGGCTGTGGCACCCATGCCTTCAGGGCTGTGGTACCCATGCCTTCAGGGCTGTGGTACCCATGTCTTCAGGGCTGTGGTACCCATGTCTTCAGGGCTGTGGTACCCATGCCTTCAGGGCTGTGGTACCCATGCCTTCAGGGCTGTGGCACCCATGCCTTCAGGGCTGTGGCACCCATGCCTTAAGGGCTGTGGTACCCATGCCTTCAGGGCTGTGGCACCCATGCCTTCAGGGCTGTGGCACCCATGTCTTCAGGGCTGTGGCACCCATGCCTTCAGGGCTGTGGTACCCATGCCCTCAGGGCTGTGGTACCCATGCCTTCAGGGCTGTGGCACCCATGCCTTCAGGGCTGTGGCACCCATGTCTTCAGGGCTGTGGCACCCATGCCTTCAGGGCTGTGGTACCCATGCCCTCAGGGCTGTGGTACCCATGCCTTCAGGGCCAGTCCCACTGTGTTGCCCAGTTCAGGTGCATGGCCCACTCTCTCCAGTGCTACAGCCAGTGTCATTGCTCACCACTCTTACCTGCGCTTGTAGAGAGAGGGACAGAGAGAGAGGGAGGGAGAGAGAGACAGAGAGAGGAACAGAGAGAGAAGGAGGGAGGGAGGGAGGGAGGAAGGAAGAGAGAGGGAGGGAGGGAAAGGGAGAGAGGGTGAGAGAGAGACAAAGATGAAAAATGTACAAGATGAAAAATGTACAAAGATGAAAAATGTTGCAGAGAGGGAATGCACAGTGGAGGACACTAATTGTTTAAAAGGTTAGCATAACTAAGAATAAACCATGAATTTTTCACTGGGACAATAGGAAGGATATTGAGGACCCACCCATTGAAAACTCCAACCTGTAAATATATGAAGCTATGTGAAAAGAGAGTCTGAAGTGATCTTTTGCTCAAAATAGTTGCCCAGGGAAGCTTTTTATTCTGGTTCAACCACCAAGACACACAGGCTATTATTCTGCTAGAAGGGGGCTATTCTACATGTTAAGCTAAGCAGCAGAATGTGACATCATATGGTGCTGGTTTTGCACGTATGCAAATACAACCCTGTAGTTATGGAGGCTTGCTCCAAGCCCACTAAGACTAGGTGATATGTACCACAGTTTGATTCCCTACAAGGAAGACAATACACTACACATACAAAGCACATAAAAAGTCCCCAAAAGGAAGCACCATTATTGTTGCTGGGAGGCTGTGAATGTGAGGCTTATGTAGCAGCAAAGACTGTAGGAGATGCCAAGACCATGGCTTGTCTGCTAAGGAGTCAGTAAGTAGAACCAGCAATAGAAACGGAGGAGTGGGCTTACACAAGGCTAGTGAATACACAGATCTTCAGGATTTGGTAATTGTTTTTGACATGGTCTTTCCTTGCTGTATTCTCAGTTTTCCAATTTGGAATGTAAATGTTTAATATATATCATTGTATCTTAAGTTTTATAACTTCTTTTCCCTAAGAGTTCAAATGGGAATGGAGGCCCTTGGTCCCGTGAAGGTTCGATGCCCCAGTGTAGACGAATGCTAGGCAGTGGGTGGGTGGGTGGGGAGCACCCTCATAGAAGCAGGGGGATGGGATAGAGGGTTTGCTGAGGGGAAAATGGGAAGGGAGAATAACATTTGAAATGTAAATAAATAAAACAACCAATAAAAAAAACCAAATTATTTTTGTGAGGAATAATTGGAATCTTTGTTCAGTTTATTCTCCAAAATTATAGCAGTCTCATGGAAAATGTAGTAAGTCCCTCATGAATTATATCTTTTATAATTCAAGATAAAAGTTGATTAACATTAATAAATCAGTATACAATTAATAAACAAAAACCCCAAAACAAACAAAAAAGCACATGCTTTTTGCTGTTATTGTTTATTTTTTGAAACAGGGGTTTTTTTTTTGTAGCCCTGTCTATCCTGGAACTCACTCTGTAAACCAGGCTTGTCTCAAACTCAGAGATCCATCTGCTTCTTCCTCCTGAGTGCTGTGATTAAAAGTAATACATTTATGCATAGAACAAAGTTTGTGCATACTGAACCACAAAACAGTATCACTTGGCTGACTTTGGTAGTGCAAGTTAGGAAGCCCAATGTTTAGGAGGTGGAGGGAGAAGGATCAGGAAGACCAGGAGGTTCCAATTCAATATTACGTTCATAGCCAGTTTGGGACAGCTTAGGCCACATGAAACTTCATCTCAAAAGTATATCAGTAATAAAAAAGAAGTGTCATTTGCAGCAACGTTGATGTTCTAGATATTTAAGTATAAGTATATGCTGAGGTTTGAGTTTTCTAAATGTGAAGAGTCGACTTGTGTACATGTTTGTAGACAGTTTTCTAAGACTACATCAGTTGGAGCTGAAATTTCATATCATTGGTTTGTTTTAAAATTTTTTCTTAACTGGGCAGTGGTGGCCCACACCTTTAATCCCAGTACTCAGAAAGCAGAAGCAGACAGATCTCTGTGATTTCAAGGCCAGAATGATCTATAGGACAGCCAGAGATACACAGAGAAACTTTGTCTAAAACAAACAAACAAACAGCAACAATAATCATAATAATATTTCCTCCTTCTAAAATTCTGGCAAGCATTGTTTTCTTCTGTGAAGGATTTCTCCAGCAGTTTTTGTATTCATCTTCAAAATTTTGGTGTTTCAGTTTTGTTCCTAAAATGAAGACTGAGAAAAATCAATGGGACATAACAATAATTCTGATGATTCTGGTTCTATACAATTACACAAAATTATGAGACTCTTGGTAGTCTCATAACACGAACAAGTATTTTATACTTTAAACATCATACAAGTACACTGAGGGAAAATCAATATGTTTGATCATTGGTTACATATATACATCATACTGTGATGATCTCATTCTTACCCATAGTGGCCACATTACTGATGTTCTTCTGTATCACATCATTGTGGCGTTTCTCTCGGAAGGATTTAGCAGTGCCCATTCTCTCAGGCTGAGGTTTGCAGCCACATCCTCAACATATTTCACAATTGAAATATGTCACATGCTCCTAAAACATATTGCCAGAAGGAGTTAGATCAGCCTGGTGACCCAATATCAATTAAGAAGAAGTTAATATGTTCTCATGATATTCACTTCATGACCTGCCAACTACACACTCTCTGTCCTTACTGGTAACCCTCCTATACCCTGCCAAAATTCTTATACTAAGCTTGAATTATCTGGAGGAAACAGCAAAATGGAACCATGCATTAGTCTGCTGAGTCACCCCAATATAAAGTGGATTTATTGGATGTTTTTTAACAGACATATTCATACAATTTAGTATATGGAATAAATTTATGTCAATAATATACTTTTGTTTAACTCATGTCATTCCTCTGAATATTTTAAATTTCTGACATGTTTACAGAGGAAACCTACCTGATCAAACCCAAATAAACTCTGGATGATTAATTCAGACAATATTTAACTTCTCTTGAGACAATTGGTAGGTGAAATAGCAAGTGCATCATATGTGACTGCACAAAGCGGCAACTTTTGGAAGCCTGTACCTCAAATCTTGTAGTAATACTTATACACTAAAAATATGAAAGATAATTTGTATGATAATAGGAAGACATTAAAGATTGTATTTTAAAATATCAAATACCAAATGAGAAGAAAGAGGTCAGTGTCTGGGCAGTGGTGGTACACATCTTCAGTCTCAGCACTCAGGAGATAGGAATGGGAGGATCTCTGTAAGTTTCAGGCCAGTCTGCTCTACAGAGAATGTTCCAGGATAACCAGCGCTATACTGTCTATCCTTAAGACAGCCAGAGGAACCCTGTCTCAAAAAACCAGAAGAGGAGGAAGAAGAGGAAGAGGAAGAGGAGGAGGAGGAGGAGAGGAGGCAGAGGAGGAAAGAAGTCAGTTTCACCAATATATTGCCGCTGTTCTAGGGTTACTATTATTGCAGTGAAACATCATGACCAAAATACAAGTTGGGGAAGAAACAGTTTGCAGAGTTTGTTTGGCCTCTACACTTTCATATTACTCTTGGACATCATTGAAGGAAGTCAGGATAGGAAGTCAAACAGGGCAGGATCCTGGAGGCCAGAGTTGATGCAGAGACTGTGGGGAAGTATTTCTTACTGGCTTTTCCACCATGGCTTGCTCAGCTTCCTCTCTTATAGAATATAGGACCATAAGCCCAGAGATGGTACCACCCACAATGGGCTGGACTCTCTTCATTAATTAATAATTAAGAAAATGTCTTATGAGCCTACTTACAAGCTTATGGAGGCATTTTCTTAATTGAGATTCCCTTCTTTCAGATAACTATACCTTGTATCAAGTTTATATTAAACTATCCAGCACAACTTCTCTCCCATATTTATATAATTCTATCACACTCCAAAAATACCTCTGCTGGATGGGAAGTGATGGTGCCTGCCTCAGCACCCAGGAGCCAGAGGCAGGTAGATTTTTGTGAGTTCAAGGCCAGCCTGGTCTATAGAGTGAGTTCTAGAATAGTCAGTGCTACACAGAGACACCTTGTCTTGAAAACCATGGGAGGGGGGAGAAAAAAACTTGGCTGGTCAAACAAAATACATCTTTGGGTTTCAGCATGCAACTGGGTAAAGCACTTGCTTCACATATAGAGAGCTGGGTTCAATCCCCAAAACAAAAAGGAAAGAAAAAATAAAGGAAATGTATTATATATAAAAAATGTACTATTATTTGGACATCAAGATGAAATGTTAAAAATGAATTAAAGTCTATTGTAAAAGTGAAATAAGTGAGTCTCAAGTAGCTATCTATCTCATTTTAAAACTCCATATTAAAAGAAAAACATATGGGAATAGAAGTATAAATATTTAGAAGAAGAAGGTGAACATTAGAATGAGAGAAGCTAAGAAAGAAGACTGTGGGACCCAATAAGATATACATATCATTATGAAACCTATTATTGGGTATTATTAATATATACTAATATAAAAACATAAAAACTTTACCAAATCTAGTTTGTATAATAAATGTCTAAAAATAGTTAATGCATTTGGAAAAAATTGATAGCTTGTCTATTATAATAAAGAAATTGGAGATTCTCTGTTTAAGACATTATTATCCTTGAGCAAGGGAGATAACTCAGTGGGTCACATGCTTGCAATGTAAGCCTGAGGACTTGAGATCAGACCTCTCCAGCACCCATGCAAAATCTGAGTTTTACTGAGTTTTACATTTGAAACTTCTGGGATGGGGGAGGGGTAGATATAGGTAGATTCCAGGGCCTTGATAGACATACAGTAGAACTTGAGGATCAGTGAAAAGACCTTGTTTCAAAACAATAAAGTGGAAAAATAATTGGCAGGCATTTCAATGACAATCTTTGACCAATGGACTTCGTGTATTATATGCAACTGGACACACACAGACACACAGATACACAGACACACAGATACACAGACACACAGAGACCCCCCCCACACACACATAATTACACTAGTGACAGACTAAAAATAACCAAATAACACAGATAGACTAATAACAACAATAAGTCACAGGAAAGGAAAACAATTTTAATATATCCCCATGTAAATAGGAAATTCATTCACAATAGAGGAGATATTGTTTAACAGTGGTTGGAATCACAATCTGTCTTAACACATGACTCACAGACAAACTAGTAATACTTAAAAACATGCACATGTCACTCTTTTCCATGAACAATAATCAAGTTATACATTGAAAGAGGAAACATAAAACATGAATGCTTTGAGAAGTCACAGTCAAACATATTTTAAGATGCCAGAGTAGAGTTTTCTCATAAGAAAAAGAAAATGAGGGATGAAAAGATAGCTTTTAAAATGTGTATTAGTATTTTGCTTATATGGATGTATACATATGTATCATATGCATACCTTGTACCCACTGAGGTTAGAAGAGGATCCCCTGGGACTGGAGTGAGACTGATGCCAGACACCGTGTGGGTGCTGGAAATTGAACCCAGATCCTCTGCAAGAGTTACAAATGCTCTTAGCCTCTGTTACTATGCAAGAAGACATGGTGCTGGAGAAGGTGAGAGCTCTTTATCACCATCAGCAGACAGCAGGAAGGAGTGACACTGGGCCTGCCTTGGGTTTCTGAAACCTCCAGTGGCATACTTCCTTCAACAAGACCACACCTCTCAATAGAGTCATTCTCTATGAGCCAATGGGGGCCATCTTCATTCAAACTACCACAAGACAAGATCACTAATCCACTTTCTCCTCCATCCATACTATTTTAGCCCATATACCTCCAAGCAAAACCTCTCAGCAAGTTTGTGTCAGAATCACCACCCCAATCCACAGCTGTGTCATTTGCACACACACACACACACAAATGTATACTTAATTAAAAATATATCTTTGAAAGGAAAAAAGTCAGAAAAGCTGCTATAAAAAATTCTTGGCTCTTCCGACCAACTCAGAAATACTGTTAGAAACATTCTAAAAGTAATTCTTGGATTTTTGGATGAAAATCAGAAAGCCAGAAAAAAATTCTAAAAGAGTTGTATTTGTTCTTCAGACAGCCTTCTCTGGACAGCTGCTAGAGAACATTCAAAAAGAGCTGGGTCAGCCCACTAAGTAATTCTTGAGATTTCTGAAGGTCAGAAATCCTGATAGAAAAAATTCTAAGAAACTCTAAGTATATAAACAATGTAAGAAAGCAGTCAGTTTGTCCAGTAACTGTCTGAAACATCAAAGTCTCAATGAAGACAGCCCCTATATATGCAAACAATATTAATTAAAGCCTTAGTACAAATAGGAAAGAACTCATACTGGGAGAAACGGCTATTACAAGCAGATTTTATACTTTTAGGGGCATAGATTACATCAGCAAAGTTACAGTTCAAACTTATTGGCTAAGCATATTGACCTTTAAATCTATTGGCTAGCAAGCATGGGAAGATCATGACATGCATTTCAACTCTACTTGGGACTTTCCAGGTGACTTTCAGTCAGTACATTCTGTGGTTTTTCTGAGAATATTTTACTCAGGAATGTTCCTGTGGGTGGAGAATGGAAGTTGGCCTATCCTTGACCAGAGGTGGGTGGATGTAAGGCTGGTGAAAACCCCTAGGACCCTTCAGTATCACCAGCTCGAGGTACGTTCAAATCTATGAACCCTTTGGGGGATATCTCACATTTAAGCCACAACATAATCAGTCATGCATTAGATTTTTGCACATTTGCTATGATTTTTAAAACTTACATTTTCCTGAGCTGTTTCCTTAATCAGGCCATGGACTTGTTTTTGGAATGATGCTTTATCTTGAGATTAGATTATCTACTACCCATGCGTTCATTCATTGGTTTATGCTGCATTCCAACTTTTTTCTGTTGAATATATCGCAGATTTCTTTTTTTTTCCTGATTTATTATCTTTTTTCTCTCTTGTTTTCATATATTTTTGTTTCTCCATTTTGTTTGTATTAAAGTTTTTGTGGAAGTTCTCTACTGCTTTAAGAGACTTTAGAGTGCTCAGCCCTAAATGTGGTATCTAAACCACAGCCCTCCTTTCAAGAGGGGGATTCTAAGAAGTCTACTCTGAAGAGGGAGCAGAAAGATTGTCAGAGCCAGACGCAGTAGATGATTTTGAAGAAACAGTGCTTTCCAGACAAAACAGATGGATGTACACGTGAACTCATGTTGACTGTGTATGCACAAGGCTGAACAAACTCAAGCCAAATAAAATCCAAGCGTGGAGGAGCGGGGTCATGAAGTCCCTCCCTAGCTGAGAAGCTATTGGCATTTAATGGCTACTGGAAAAAGGAAAGTCAGTTTTCTTCAGTGGTGTAACATGTTACTCCTGGGTTGGTCCCAAGCTTCAGAGTAGTAGGCCAGCACTAACTGGACTCATTTGGGGAGGTGGGAGATGGGGGCTTGAGGAAAGGAGACAGAGAATGCACATACAAAGTTGGGAGTGTAAGGAGTGGCTGAGAAAGTGGGAAGAGCTGGAGGACAGGAATGAATATAATCAACATATGTTGTATTATATTTCCAAATAACTAATTGAGACATCTAAAAACTTCTCTATCTTACATATGAATATAAGTTTACTGGATCTAGAAGCTGTCTGTTCGGAGGATCTTTGTTTTGTTCTTATGGTCAGAGGGTTAAAGCAAGGGCCTCATGTATGTTAGGCAAGACCTCCACTTCCTTGCTATCTTCCCAGGCATCTTTGTAAACTATGATGTGAGGCCAAGTCTCACTATGTTACCTAGGCCTGCCTTGAATTTACTCTGTAGCCCAAATTGTAAGGGTCCAAAAATTGCTGAAGGAAGACCCTAGACTCATATAGTATGCAAAAACAAAGAGTGTTTATTCTGCAGAAACAATAAACATGTGGGAGTCAACCATTCTTTGAAATGGTGACCCCAGATAAAGGTAACACAGGCCTTCCTATAGGGAACTGGGGGAACTCTCTAGAAGGATTAAGTAATCTAAAATTTCATCAGTGGATGCTAATGGCCCATTCTGAGGTAAGATATTTCCCCATTTTTGTGGTTATCCCCTGGCTGTTCTTTGGGAGAGAGATTTATAACCTTGTTCTGAATTTTATGGTCTGTTCCTAGAGCTGATGTCTTCTGACCTAGTTTCTGGGACTTATGGTCTGTTCCTGAAGCTGGTGCCTTATGGCCTTTTTGGAAATCGGCCTGGTTCTCAAAATGGAGCCAAATGGGCTCCTTAAATGGGAGCAAATGGGGTTTATATTGTCCTTTCAGGATTTTGGGTTTTCCTGCCTCAGTCTCTCAGGTAGCTATGGTCTCTTGTGCCTTCAGACCTGACAAGGAAGGCTTCAAAATCTTAACTAGACGTGTAGTCAAGGCTGCAATTGAGCTTTGTCTTAGTCTCAGAACAAGTGTGCGTGCACATGTGTGTGTGTGTGTCTGTGTGTCTGTGTGTGTGTGTGAGAGAGAGAGATGGGCTTACACATTTGTGCCATCATAATTGGCAAAGCATTCTATTTAAGCTTTTACATTTCTAGGTGTGAATTGATTTTTATCCACTGAATAGAGGGACATATAATGCATCTTCCCATGTAAGTATTAGTTTGTTTATGCTTAGTGTGTTGCCATTTTTGCCATGATTGTATGATAGACCAACTCTGTCATGAATTTTCTATTTTTATTTCAACCTATTAAGACCGGACACCCATTCCCTTCCTTTTAAAATCTTTTCTCTACTAATACAGAATCTTAAATAATTTAGTGTTAAATATTTAATTTTTATTTATTTACTTATTTTGGGGGCAAGGGGCTTCATGCATGCTATGACATACATGTGGAAGACTGAGGACAATTTAGGAAAGTTGTTTCTTTTATTTGATCACGTGAGTCCCAGAATCAAGCTCAGGTTGTTAGGTGTGGCACTAATTGCCTTTACCAGCTAAACAATTTCACTGACAATGCCTTTCCTATTTTATTCATTTATGCTGTTTAGAAGCTTATTTTTGTATATTAGGCAATCTTTAATTTTTGTTGCAATTTTCTTTCTTTTGCTATGTATTACATGCTCTGTTTGAACACAAGGAGCTCCTGACTGAGTCTCCTGAGTGCTGGCATACAGATGTGGGGATCTATATGTCTGGATCATCCATTTTTTAATTTTAAACACTGACAATACATTTAGTAACTTCTGTTTACTAGTGACACCAGGTTAAAAAGTGTTTGAGGAACTGTGGAATTTTATACATATGTTTAAAAATTATCATCTTGATAATACTGAACTAATTAATTATAAGAATATTTTTCATTGTTTCGTTTCCTTTAAGCTTCTAAACTGTCTAGATGAAATCTCAAATGTACTGAACATTTTTAAAAAGATTTTATTTTATACTCCACCCCCATACTGTGTGTGTGTGTGTGTGTGTGAGAGAGAGAGAGAAGAGAGAGAGAGAGAGAGAGAGAGAAGTAGGGTGGGATGGGGGGGGAAGATATCATAGAACACTTGTGAAGTCAGAGGACAGCTTTGTGGATTTGATTCTTTCCTTTCACCCTTATGCAGGTCTGGAATTCATGTTTCTAGGCTTGCATGGTGTGGTGGTTTGAATGAGAAACGTCCTCCACAGGTCTCCATGTTAAATATCATGACTAAGGTCTAGTGATTTTCTAAAATGTTTAGTAATTCATTATAAGTATTCAGGGTCTACATTTTAGAAAAACATGAGGAAAAAAGGAGAAGAGGCTTTTTAAAATCTCAGAAATCTAAGGTAATTTGCATTAATAAAAGAAAGCATCATGTCAGATATCTTTCAGTGACAAAACTAAGGAACAATACAAACATATCCAAATGTAAGTTGACTAACCTCAGCAAATTTTCTTTTTTTTATTCACATTATTGTCCTAATCATAGCTCCCTCCCTCCTCTCTTTCAAATCCTACCCTTACAAATCTCTCCCCTAATTGCCCCCTCCCCTTCTCTGTGGAGAAGGGGAGCTCCCGTTGGATAGTATCCTGTAGGCTTAGATTATTTAAAACCTACTTATAATAAGGGTTCTCAAATGCTTCGATCCCCCTTCTAGCCCACCATCTAAAGGTAAGGGCAAAAAGATGGTACGTAGGATGAGGGGATGTGGACCTATTTAGTAGTTCTTCGAGACGATTCCAATCTTTGTTTGTCAGGATATTGGCAGTCAAGCTCAGTAGTGGCGGGATACTAAACTCAATCAGTAGTAGTGGCATGCTCCAGCAGAAGCTGCGGGCCGCGCAATATGGCAGTCAAGCTCAGTAGTGGCGGGATACTAAACTCAAATCAGTAGTAGTGCTGCCTCCAGCAGAAGCTGCCGGGCCGCCGCTGATCTGATACCAGTCAGTGGCCCAGTGGGAGGGACCAGGAGTTCTCTGCCTTGCCTCTCTCAGCAAAGCAAATCACAAAGACAAAGAGTTGCAAAAGCTATGCAAGGACCTCTTTACTGTCCATTGATTCCTATTATACTCTCTGTAAACATCACGGGTATGGTCTGATGCTGCTTAGCAAACAGCCAGTGAGTCTGTATTACCTGACATATCCAGAAACTTCTACTTCACCACACGCCCTGGGCATCTAGTCCCAGCAGTCTAGGCACATCTTCTCACATGAGCCCAACTAGGCTGTCCAAGTAAGGGGAAGAGGATTCAATCAGGGAACAGAGATGGAGACAGTACCCACTCCACTTGCTAGGGACTTACAGGAAGACCAAGTAATGCTACAAGAGGGGATCTAGATCTAGCTCTCTCCCTGGTGGTGGCCCAGCTCTATGAGCCTCCACATCCAGTTAGTTGAATCGTGGCTTCTTGTGATGTCCTTGACCCTCAGACCTGCCATTTCTATCTCTCACTCTTCCACAAGACTTCTCGAGTTCTGTCTGATGTTTGGCTTTGGGTGATGCTTGTGTCAGTAGTTCCTGTTTTCTTTCCTAGGTTTTTCATCTCCAGGGTTGCTTTCATTTCTGTTTTCTTTATTGGTTTTTACTTACATTTTTAGGTCTTATTCATTTCCTGTTTGATTGTATTTTCTTGTATTTCTTGTATTCTGTATTATTTGTTTCTTCTTTAAGGGTTTCTACTTGTTTGATTGTGTTTCCCTGTATTTCTTTAAGGGAATTATTTATATCCTCTTTAAGGCTTTTATCATCTTCGTTAGCTGGATCGTGGTCTTTTCTGTACCCAGATGCCACTGATGTACCACTGTATCAGGAACAGGGCTCCCGTGTCCCTGCGTCCCTTCAGGGCATCCATGCAGAGCTTGGGATGGGGAAGGAACCCAGTTTGATTCCAAGTGAGCACCAAAATGATGGAAGGGCTGGAGGAGAAAGCATTCCCTGGGAGAAGCCACTCTTTAAAGCGAACACTTTCCCTTGAAGAGACAATCCTTGCTTGTTCACATTGCTTTATTTGGTGGTGTATGTGAATGCATACATCTTATTCAAGGGTGAACCAGGGATTAAATATCTTTTGTGGGATGGAATGTTCAGGAAGGGAAGTTCACTAGCTTGAGGCCTATCTCAGTACCTCATCAGTATAGAGAACTCCAGGTGTTTATGCTACTTGACTAAGTGCTATGGTCATGATTAAGTCTTCCAGAGCAGGTACAGAAATGAGGAAGGAGCAGCTCTACTCCTGCTTTTCTCAAGTCTCTGGAGTCACTCAACCTTACTATATCTTCTGTCTGGTGGCATGGTCCACTTGCCCTGCAGCCGGCCTGGGTGTCCCAAGTTGGAGCAGTGTGTTTGATTTTGAGTAGGCCTACTGTGAAGCAAGCAGAGCTGTGGGGTGGGGGTGGGGGCAGTGTGCCTATCAGCAACTGCAGGTGTAGGTGTGAACCAGAAGGAAGCTTTCTTATATTTCTGTGGCAGTTTGAATATGTTTGGTCCAGAGAATGACACTATTAGGAGGTGTGGCTTTGTTGGAATAGGTGTGGCCTTGTTAGAGGAAGTGTGTCTCTTTGGGGTTGGGCTTTGAGAAACTTCCTCCTAGCTGCTCATGAGCTACCTTCAGATCAAGATCTAGAACTCTCAGCTCTTCCTGTACCATGCCGCCTGGATGCTGCCATGCTACCACCCTGATGATAATGGACTGAGCCTCTGATAATGGACTGAGCCTCTGAACCTGTAAGCCAGTCCCAATTAAATATTGTCCTTTATAAGAATTTCCCTGGTCATAGTGTCTCTTCACATCAATAAAACCCAAACTAAGACAATTTCTTTAAGGGATTTATTCATTTCCTCTTTAAAGCCCTCTATCATCATTATGTGATTGGATTTAAGGTCATTTCCTTGTGCTTCAGTTGTGTTAGGATATTCAGGACTTTTTGTAGTTGGATAATTGTGTTCTGAAGGTGCCATATTGCCCTGGCTTTTCTTGATTGTGTTTTTTCAAGGGTTAATCTCCTTGTCCCTGGATGTTCCTGTTGTAGTTGGTATTTGGAGGGGACTTAACTTTTATAATTCTAGTGTGCAAGCCTCTGAGGAAGGAGGACCCTGGGGCTGAACAATGGTACTCAGTGGGCAATGCAAGTCTCCCAGCAGTTGGGTGCGCTGCTGAGGACACCATGGGAAGGGAATGGGGGAGAGGCAGGTAGGGAGGTGGCCAGACAATGGAGGTCTGGGGGATGGCAGGTTGCTTAGGGCAGTTGGGCCTGCTCCCAGAGGACTCAGTATACAGGGGAAATGGGTTCAGGAAGAGAATCTAACCTGTGTGGTTCTGGAAAAGCAGTTCTGATGAAGGTGGGTGGAGAGGTGGCAGGACAATGGAGGTCTAGGGTGTCAGCTGGCTGACTGGCCCAAATTTTTTTTTTTTTTTTTTTTTTTTTGGAGGCAGGCTCTCAGCCTTATTAATCGAGTCTGACTTCTTGAGAAGAAGTCTTTAAGATTCTCCTATCCCCAAGAAGAACTCAGGAGGATCAATATTCTTCCAGCCACAAGAGATTGTTACTTTGCATCTCTAAAGCATGACAAGGTTCAGAACATTACATCTGGGTATATATGAGTTATCCATATATGATAAGATACACTTATCTGAAAAGATGTCAGTAGTTAAAAGTGCTTGCTGTTCTTATTACCCATATCTCACAACAGTCTATAACTTCAGTAGATACGATGCCCTTCTTTCTTGACTATACAGGCCCTGGCATTCATGTGCATATATCCATACATAGACACACAAATATACACATAATCAATAGTAAAAATCTTTTTCTCTAGTGTAGTGTATTGGACAAACTCCTTGAGCTGTTCAATGTTTAATATTAAATTGACTTTGATATATTTGATTCTGTTCAACTGAGACTAGAATTATTCCAATGACACATTTGTTAAGCCAGACTGATGATGTTCGGAGATTATGTGCAATAAGTATTTTCAAATAATTGGTATTTATAGCTGATGGAAAGTTCACAAATAGGCAGTCTCTTAACTGTAGAAAGATCTGTCAAGTCACCATTTCAAGTCTTAGTGAAATAACGATCAACAGAATGTGAAGACCTTGGGAGCTCTAGAGTTGTGTGCAAAATTCATATAGAGTAGATTTTATATAGTAATGACAATGAAATAGCTACATTCTAAATCTGTAAGTGTGTTGCCGTTGTATTTGCTTCCCTGTGTGTGTAAATTAAACTGTTTTGAATTTGGCTTTGTGAAAATAGATTCTAGAACTCATATTCCAACCTGCAGCCTTGATGTAATCCTGTGTCATTAGTCTGAGTGTTTTACCTGGTTCTTCCTAGAGGAACTTAATCTCCAGTGAATCAGTATTGGGGATGGTGCCTTTCAGGATGTGAGCACTGCTCTCATGTACTAATTAATGCCCCTGAATTTGGCTTACCCCTTTCTCCACTAAAGGCCCAGAGAGCATTACAGAAGAGACGACAAAAAGAATGTGAAGCCTGAAAGATGAGTACTGTGAAATGCCATCTTCTGGAATGGTTGTTATGCACACAAACTCGCAGCAGCTGTGGTAACTCAAGCACAGGCAAGCCAGTTAGGAATTCCTGCATGCACAGGGAATGAGCTACTGAGACCCCACACCTAGCTGAGGAGCTACTGGCAGTTGATGCTTCTCAGGGGAAACAATCACTTTTCTACATGGGAATGGTCATTTGTAGGTTGCCAGTGTCCCAGAAGATGACTCCATACCAGCTTTGCATATAGGTTGCACGAATTGGACTCAGTATGTTAAAAATAAAAAGACATAAAGTTGGGAGGTATGATGGGGGTTTCCTGCGGAGAGTTGGATGGGCATAGGATAGATATTATCAAGATGCATTGTGTGTGTGTGTGTGTGTGTGTGTGTGTGATTTCAAATAATAAAAATATCATTAAAAAATCTGTGTAACAGGGACTGCAATGGAGGAGTTAAGGGAAGGACTGAAGGAGCTGAAGGGGTTGACCACCCCATACGAAGAACAACAATATCAACCAACCAGACCTCCCAGAGATCCCAGGGACTAAACCATCAACTAAAGGGTACACATGGAGGGACCTATGACTCCAGCTGCAGATGTAGCAGAGGATGGCCTTATCTGGCATCAATGGGAGGGGAGGTCTTTGGTCCTGTGAAGGCTCGATGCCTCAGCATAGGGGAATGCTAGGAAAGTAAGGCGAGAGTGGTGAGTGGGTTGGAAAGCACTCTCATAGAAGCAGGGGGACGCAGGATAGGATCGAGAGTTTGTGGAGGGGAAACTGGGAAGTGGGGGATAAAATTTGAAATGCAAACAAATACAATAGCCAATAAAAAAAATCTGTGTAAAACTATCAGTATTTCTGTGTATGTATCCAAGTAGTGGTACTTAGATTACTCTGGATAGGAAGAAATCTTTCGGTAAAGAAATGACTTTGAAGGCTCTGTGATTTTCAGATCTTTCTACTTCATCACTGACATAAAATTGAGTGTGACCTGAGCAGTCAGTTCAGCTAGAAGTGGATCTAATGGCAGGCAACAGAGTCAGGGACAGCCCCTACTCCAATCGTTAGGGGACCCACACGAAGATCAAGCTGAATATCTGCTACAAGCAGATAGGGGGCCTATGTCCAGCCATGAAAGGTTAGTTTTGGCTCACTGTTTGAAAGAATAAAATCAATAATGGTGACATAAATATGGCAGAATTCATGGTGGTGTGGTTGAACTCATTCACCATTGCATACTAGGAAGCACAGAGAGATGAGTCCAGAAGTGAACTTGTTATAACCTTGAAAACTTATCACCATTGACTCATTCCTTAAGCTAAGATCACATTCTAACAATTGTGTAATGTGACACATTGGGAAGAAACCTCGTCTGCCTTTTTTCTGAAAAGCATGAAGAACTGTCTATTCACTCTAAATATGGCAGCAGTAGACCAGGAAAAATTACTCCACCCTTGTCTACCTGTGTGAACCAGTGAATTTTGGAGCTTATATGAAATAGCATGAATGAGGGGGTACTTATAGGAGCCTGGATGACTCAAAAGCAGCTGCATCACCCAAAAGATTCTCCACCTCAGCATGAGTAATGACATGACAAAAGCTGCATCACTGGTGTTCCAGCCTCGGTCAACTTCTCATCTATATGTTAGCAGAAGATAGTAGATTGGCTGCTGTCTCAGTGACCCTCTTCTTTCACAGGGAAATGATAACAGTTCCATCACCACTGGCTTAGACATAAGTTACTCTTCCATTTTGCTCATTCTATTTTCATGGCTGTGACCATCAAAACAATATCTAGTACATGATGGCCAATGTCATTACAGTGTGGCGTATGTAGTAATCTCTGCTTTGTAATTGCCAATGGTCGTGTTAAGCTCAGAAAAAAAAAACTATACCATAAAACTGCCACTTCCTGTGTGTTTGGCATTCATTCTGTCCTTTCTCCTATGGTGCTTTCTGAACCTTTAATGATAATGGTGGTGGTGGTGGTGGTGGCAGTGGCAATGTGTGTGTGTGTGTGTGTGTTTTATATTCTATAGTACTGGGAAAACTGTAAAAGCCATTTATTCTCAGCAGGTTGATGAAGTATGAGTCTTTGCAATAATTGCTGCTCACTGAAAAAGAAAAAAGAATATGTTCTTCCATGATCAAAGCTGAAAGTTATATTAATCTATGGGCACAATTAAAAATGTTTAGAAGATGATCTCACAGGTACACTGTATCCATTTAACAAAATATCAATAGCTTCTTTACTGGACCTGTGTTTTCCCCAGCAATAAGGTTTTTCTTAGCTTATGGTACTGAGCAAGTTATCTCCTGTAGCTCTACCTTAAATCCAATTAGAGTATTGGTTGTACCCATAACAGCAGGGCATTATTGTCCTGTGGGTACATCTTGCCTGGCCTATTGATTCCATAACACCCAAGGTCCTATCAACCTGGACTGTTGGTGACAATTATCCTCTAGTAGCTTGTGTCAAAGCCTTTTATCATTGTCTATGGTTACCCTCTGGAAGGAAACTTTCAGTTCAGTTTTAGCTTGATTCCTCCAGTGACAACAGCACATGTAGTCTTCAGCAATAGGCACTTACTGTCTAATTCTAGTGTGCAACCAAAAGTAGTAAAATAGCCTATATAATGGGGCTGAGGGTGGCAGATAACTCAGTAACCTACAACTTACAGAGCAGTAACCCTTTCTTAGCACTGGGGTTTTCATCTGTATCATTTGTATCTTTGGGAGGGCCTTATCCCTGTTTTATTGGGTGTTTGTGTTGAATCTTTGCATTCTCAAGGGCATAGTTGTTTTTCAACCTGTTTTTCTGTTTAGTTTTGAGAGGAGGGGAGAGAGAGGGAAAGGAGGAGACACAGAGACAGAGAGAGACAGAGAGGCAGACAGAGAGACAGAGACACTGGCCTCAAACTTGGTTCTTCTGTCTCAGCCATTAGAATTCTGCAATCACAGTATACCCCTCATTTGGTTCTATCTTCAGTTTTTAAACCCATGTAAAGTATTTTAGATTTCCCTTGTAATGTACATCTTAAGAAAACATTGCCATTGCGTTGCCACCGCCGTCGCCCCCACCACAGCCACAGGAGCAGCACCACCAGAGCCCCACAGCCATGGCTGAGAATCCCAGCTTGGAGAACCACCACATTAAGAGCTTCAAAAACAAGGGCCATGATGTGGAGACAAAGTGAAGACACAGAAATGAAGTGACGGTTGAACTCCAGAATGACAAAGAGATGAACTCTTACTGAAAAAGGGAAATGTTCCTCAAGAAGCAAGCATAGAAGATTCAGATGTTGATGCTGATTTCAAAGCACAAAATGTAACACTAGAAGCTATATTACAGAATGCCACAAGTGATAATCTAATAGCCCACTGGAATGCTGTGCAGGCAGCAAGGAAACTATTATCCAGTGACAGAAATCCACCTAACAAAATCTGGGATTTTACCAATTCTAGTCAAATGTCTAGAAAGGGATAACAATCCTCCTTTCCAGTTTGAAGTTACTTGGGCACTAATATAGCATCAGGAACTTCTGCACAGACTCGAGCTGTTGTACAGTCTAATGCAGTACCACTTTTTCTGGGACTCCTCCATTCCCTACATCAGAATGTTTGTGAACAAGCGGTGTGGGCTTTGGGAAACATTATAGGTGATGGTCCTCAATGGAGAGATTACGTCATATCACTGGGGTTGTCAAATCTCTTGTGTCCTTCATCAGTCCATCTCTTCATTCCCATCACTTTCCTTCAGAACGACACATGAATCATTGCCAATCTATAGGAATAAAGACCCTCCACCGCCTCTGGAGACAGTGTGGGAGATTTTGCCAGCTTTTTGTGTCTTCATCTATCACACAGACATACATATTCTTGTAGACACTGGGCACTGTCATACATTGAGCAGATACAGATGGTTATTGACTCAGGGGTTGCACCCTTGCTCGTGCCCCTTCTGAGCCACCAGGAAGTCAGAGTTCAGACTGCAGCACTCAGAGCAGTTGGGAACATAGTGTCGAGCAGTGATGAGCAGACCCAGGTGGTTCTCAACTGCGATGTCCTGTCCCACTTCCCAAACCTCTTGTCAGGCTCGAAAGAGAGAATAAATAAGGAAGCAGTATGGTTCCCTTCCAATATAACAGCAGGCAATGAGCAGCAAGTTCAAGCTGTAGGAGACGCCGGGTTAATCCCGATGATTACATTTGGAACACAAAAGGAAGCTGCTTGGGCAATTAGCAACTTAATGATAAGTGGCAGAAAAGATCGAATACCTTGTACAACAGAATGTAATGCCACCATTCTGTAACTTACTGTCACTAAGAGATTCTCAAGTGGTGCAGGTGGTTCTAGATGGTCTAAAAACATCCTGATAACGGATGACGATGAAGCAAGCACAATAGCTGAGATCATAGAAGAGTGTGGAGGTTTGGAGAAAATTGAACTTTTGCAGCAACATGCAAATGAAGGCTTATGTAAATTAGCATTTGAAATCATAGATCAATATTTTTCTGGTGATGATATTGATGAAGGTCCTAGCCTCATTCTTGAGGCAACACAAGGAGATACTTACAATTTTGACCCAACAGCCAACCTTCAAACAAAAGAATTTAATTTCTAAGGTCAATTAAGTGCAGCATCTTTCATTCAATATGAAACACCACCAGATGGCCACCAAGTGATAAGGCAGCAAGCACCAGAAGGCTCCCAGCACTCTTGCCTCTTCATTTTGATGCTTCTAAAGCAAACCATGTCTCAGTCACTTTGCAGTTCCCAAAAGGCACTCTCATGTGGAATGTAAATGCATATGCATAATTTCCTAGACTGTTTTAGAATTCTCCTTAACCATCTCAACTCCCCTATATTTTCCATGTTCCCTGGTCCCACATACTGGTGTAAGACTCTAGCGAGCAGAGCCTTAGTTTACTGGAGACCCCCTGAGAAAACCACGTGGACATGAGAGATAGCTGCAAAATGCAAGAGAAATTTTATTTGGACGAGTAGGGGTCACTTCACTCTCACAGGAGGAAGGACCCTGAATTTCTGAAGCACATATCATTTGTACTTTAGCATAGGCAGACTTAAGCAACAACAAAACTTGTCTAAACCTAACTGAACACTTTGCTTAGCCTCTAAACTTATTGGCCACACTCACTCAGGCAATTATTTCTGGTGGGCTATGTTTATCTAGGGCTGTGAAGGACACAGCTGGTTACTAATCAGTACATTCTGCAGTTTTTCTCTGAATTGTTTTTTTTTTTTTTTTTTAATTTCTCCCTGTTATCAGGAACAGTCTGACCAGTGGGGTGGTTATGTCTTTTTAATTCTGTTCCCTTGGTTGTTATGGCGACTTTGTCAGGGTGGTCTCACATCCCCCCCTTTTTCTTGTGACCATTTCAATCTTGAAATGACTTTTCACTTTGTCTGACAGCCTGGTCGCAACATCATAATTTGCACTGTGGTAATGCGCTCTCTAATAAAGGCAACTAGTCTATTTAAGATACTAGGTCCAAATGTCAGCAACAAAAACAAGACTACCAGGGGACCCAGTAAAGTAGAAACCAAGGTGGTAAACCATGGAGAGGAATTAAACCAAGATTCAAACCAACTTTGAGCTTGTTCCCTGCCCGCCTTCTCGGCTAGTCCCTTCAGTACCTTTGTCATTGAATCTTTAACTATCTTTCTCTTGAATGGTCTCTAGTATGTACTTTTTAATTTTTTATACCCTTAGGTAGCACAGAAAAAGTAGCTTTCCATTTACACACATACACTGATGGGCCTGCTGTCGGCTTTTCTTATCTTGGGGGCACACAATGTATGGGGTTTCTTGAAGGACACTCTTTAACTTTAGGTGTACACACCCTAAGCTCCACCCTCTAAGGCTGCTTCTGGGACATGGTTTAGATTCAAAAGTTTGTTGTCCTTGACATTTGGGTGATCTCTACCCCTGTGTCTCTAGGGTGGAGATATCTCAGGAGTCAAGCCCTGTTGTTAACTTACAGAGATCAAAGACAAGGTCTGGCTGCCAGGCACCAGGTAGCCTTTCCACATTTCCAGTGTCTGAGAGTACTTGTCAAGTCACTTTGATAGGGTTATGGGGGGTACTGAGGCTCAGCTTGTGAAGGAAGATATACCATAGCCATTTAATGGTTTCTTTGGCCTTGCAGAGTGGCAGGTGAGCTTGAGCTTGGGGCTGGGGGGGGGTGTTGCTCAGGTGTCTGGTTGCTCTCCAGTTGGCGTCAAGTGTAGGTGCTGGCCTGAGTTATGTGAAGTCAGGCAGTTACACTGTTATTTTAATGGAGGTCGGGATGGTCAACAGCACCAGGAATGGCCCTTTTCACTTTGCTCACTCGTGTGGAACCTCTGGGGTACCTGCATTATACAGAGCACTAAGTGTAGGCCACAATATCTGGTGGCTGATCTGGAAAGCTTCCAATTGAGCCATAAGATCCTTATCAGCCTGAAAAGTCATTTCTGGGGCGTGAGTCAAGAGCCTGGATCAAGGGAGTGGGGGGTCTCACATAGGAGGGGTGCTCTGGGCTTAGAACAGGGCCAGGACAAGGGGCACCACCCAGCCAGTGCCAGTTTCTGAGAGCAATTTAGGTAAGGTCTCTTCTTAGGGTTTTGTTTATTCTCTCTACCTGCCCTGAGCTCCTGGGACAGTACAAACAATGGAGCTTTCAATTAGTCCCCAATATCTCTGACGATCCCTGACTTACCTTAGAAACAAAAGCAAGACCGTTATCTGCTCCAATTACCTCGGGCACTTGAAACCTCAGGAATATTTTTTTCTAATATCTTCTTGGTAACTACAGTAGCTATTTACTGCTTGGTGGGGAAAGCCCCAACCTATCTAGAGATAGTATCTACAAACATTAGAGGGTATCTACATTTTTCTGGCTTAACTTCTGCAAAATCGGCCTCTCAATATACTCTAGGCTGTCCTCCCCTAGCTGTTTTGTCCTGTTTACTCTTGGTCACATAAGCATTTACTTGCTGGCATATCTTACACTGTTTTATCTCTCTGAGACCTGAGGTCTGTTATATATCTTAGATCTCTTGACTGTTTGGATGTGCTTATCTCTCAAATGAGTTTATCTGTGCATTTGGCCTAGTAAGTCTTTTGCTTGTTTTCTGGGGAGCATAGTTTTTCTTTTTGTGTGCACCATTGTCCTTTATTTTTTTCTAGGTAATAGTTGGTAGGGCGGCTAGCAATCTGAATCCTTTCTTCTTCCATGTGTTTTAAGTGAGGCCATCTCTTAATCTAGTCCCATTCCCCAGCGGGTGTCTCTTGCAGACCCATAACCTGGATAGGATCCTGCATAGCCACTTTTCCACTTTTCGAGCCACTTGATCTCTCTGGTTATTGCCTCAGGCTACTGAGTGTCTTCCCTTCTGGTGTCCTGGGCAACAAATAGTACTCACAGTTGACAGCTTTATCAGGTCATCCAAGAGATCTAAGATTTCTTTTGATGTGAGTAGTCTTCTCTCTTGGACATGGGCTGTGACAAAGGCATACCTGCTGTCTGTGTAGATGTTAATTTTCTTGCCAGCCCCAAGTTCTAAATAAATAAGTCAAAACAAAACAAAAAAAAGAAAACACCGAAGAAACTATGGACTCTCTGGTTTCATATTCAAAGAATTATGTACAACACCATTGTCTGACTTATTGCTAGTTTAACACAACTCAGTGACTTGGAGGAGTGATGCATGAGGCTGTTGACTCTAAGTGATGCAAAACTTGAACCTTCAAAAGAGGGTACTAGTGTTTGGATGTGACGTATCCCCCTAAAGGCTCATCTGTAGACTACATGGTCCCCAGATAGTGGATCCAAACATTGAGAGGTTGTTTGATCAGGAGGACTCAATGGGTTAATAATTTGATAGTGTGATTGGGAGGTGGTAAAAATTTCAAGAGGTAGAATCTAACTGATGGAAGTAGGTTACTGGGAGCATTTTCAAGTGAGTATATCTTGCTCCAGGTGGTTTTCTTTGCTTGTGATGGTTATTTTTAATTATTAATTTGGTACAATGTAGAACCATCTAGGACGAGAGCCCCAATGAAGGATTTTTCTAGATCTGGTTGGCCTATGTGCATGTCTAAGAAATTGTCTTGATTACATTAATGGGTGTTGGAAAGCGCAGCCAAAATTGGGCAGCCTCGTTCCCTGGCTATGAGTCCTGGGTAGTATAAAAAGGGAAAAAAGTGAGCTTGGCACAAGCAAATACACATTCATTCCCTCTGTGAACCTGCCTAGTTCGTTGGAATCCCTGCTACCTTGACTTTCCAGCAATGATGGACTATAACCTGGAACTGTAAGCTTAATAAAATCTTTCTCCCTAAAACGTTACTTTTGTCAAATGCTTTGTCACTGCAATATGAAATAAAACCAGGACACTATCATTTCCTAACTCCTGGCTTCCGTAAACTAAGAAGCTCTGCTCCACTGGACCCTGAGACAATACTGTCTCAGCACAGGTCCAGAAACAGTGCAGCCAGCCAATCTAAGTAATACAATCATATAACATAAACAGTTCCTCCTTTAAGTTTTTTCCTAGGCATATTGTCACAGTGGCTCAATAACTGACTAGCAAGGAAGATAAAGTTCTCCGTGCTTCCTAGGCAGCTTGCCCCCCTTTGCATATAACGTTCAGCTTCTGCTATCCTTAGTTTTTGTCAGCTTCACACAAACACACATATGCCTGGGAAGAGTGAGTCTCAGCTGAGGAATTATTATCATGAGATTGGCCTTAGAATGTCTACAGAGCAATTTTTTTAAATTAAAATATTTTTTATACAAAATATTTTGGTCATGCTTTTTCCTTCCCCAACTCTTCTCAGATCCCCTGCACTTACCCACCCACACAATTTCATACTTTCTGTCTATCTCTCAAAAAAAAACTTGAACAAAAATAAAAGTACACAAACAATGAAACAAAACATGCCAAGACAAAACAAAAATCTACATGGAGTTTGTTTTGTGTTGGCCACTACTCCTGGACATGGTGCTTGCTATGGAATATGGTTAATGTACACAGTTACAGTCCACCGGATAAAACTGATTTTCCCATTGTAGGTATTAATTGCAAATACTTTTTTAGTTAGGAGTGGGACCTGTTTCAACTTCCCCTCTCAGTGCTGGAACGCCATCTGAATTAAATCTGTTCAGGTCCTCTGTGTGATGCTATAGCCTCTGAGTTCATATGTGCATTGGTCCTGTTGTGCCTGCTGGAGTCATACGTCACCTTTAGATCTTACACTCTTTCTGCCTCCTCTTCCACGTAGATCCTGGAGCCTAGAGGAAAGGGTGTGATAAGACATCTCATTCATGACTGAGTGCTATGAAGTCTCTTACTCTCTGAAATTGTCCAATTGGGGATCTCTGATTAATTCCTCACCACTGCAGGCAGAAGCTTCTCTGGTAATATTTGATAGCAAGAATGCTACTGAACTTCCAGCTATTCACATGCGGTTACTACTAAAAAATATGACATGTCCAGAAGGTCAGGGAGAAAGGATGAGAATTCTTGGACAATACAAATTTTACTTCAAAATGTTCAGAGGAAAGATGAGTTATTGGAAGATATCAACAAGGTTGTCAGATCCTTGTATAAATATTTTGTATGGAAAAATAGTGTTTTTCACTCCTGTCTATATACCTAAAAGAACTTAAACAAATTCAAACAAGTCTTTTGGGGATCAGCAGATAAAGTCTGTTGCTGCCAATCCTGATGACCTAATTTTGATTTCTGGGACCCACATAGTGAAAAGTCCTCTGACTTCCATGCATATGCTTTGGCACACACACACACACACAACACACACACACACACACACACACACACACGATTATATACCAGTGTTTATAAAAAGCATTATTCACAAATCAAAAGGTAGAAAGCACTTGCAGGGGTATACAGAAGTGCTAGATCCAATGCATCAGGTATTATTCAGCTACAGAATGGAATGAATTACTAATACATTATACACCATGAAGGAACTTTAAAAGTACTGTTGGGGGGGAGCACTTAAGTTTACAACTCTTACACTTCCATTTATATGAGATGTCCTCAAATAGGCAATCCATAGGTAGAAACAAACCTGGAGGTTTCCAGTGGCTGAGAAGAAGAATGGGTGCTTGTGAGAATGCAGTTTCCTTTTGGGATGCAGAAAAAAAAAGTATTCTTTTTATTTCTATTTATGTGTCAAAGTGTATATAACATGTGTGGGTGTCCCATGGGGCTAGATAGAGGGAGGGCTTCTGCTATCCCGAGCTGATTAAAGACAGTGTAAGCTGCCTGACATAGATGCTGGGAATACAATCTGGATCCTCTGCAAGAGTGACATCACTCTTAACCACTGATTGGTATCTTCATCCCTAATGAATGTGTTTTGATCTAGATAGCAGTGTTAGTTGAACACTAGAAATATGTCAAGCCCCATTGACTTATATACTGAAATCTATTGTGTAAGGTCTCAAAAATAAAGTTATGATGTCTAGAGAAATCTCATTTTAAAGATTTGCATTGGTTCACATGTCATGTATATGCAAAGCTCTGAAGGTGACCTCCACAAGTGTGTTATTTATAGTGTACACTCGTGTGCACACGCATGCACACACACATACACACACACACTAAATAGAAAAATAAACAAATAAATATGCAAAATAATGATTAAAAAGAGATTTTAAAGGATTCCCACAAAATGTCATATAATGATTTGACGGCTGCTGGCTATGCAGCCCTCAGCGTCATTTGTAGTATTGGAATTATGCAATGGATATAAACAAGTATGTGAGTTCTTTCAATTAAAATGAAACTTTAAAAATACTTCTTGCCTGAACAAGAGATTCAAGATGAGGAAGGAGGACAGTGTGGAAAGTGTACTAGGTAGCGTCTTGACCCTGTAGGCAGCTGTAGGGCTGTTCTCCTATTAACTCCAGTAGCTAGTAATCCAAATCCCCAGATTGTTGAGAATTAAGTCTCTTCTCAAGCCACAGAGAAGCTCAGGTAATTGACTCACTCCTGGAAAGCAGGGGGGTTGGGGGAAGGAGGACACAGATTCCCTGAGGTTGCCTCATCTCAGGAAGAGCCCTAGGGGCCTTGGGCTTCCCGTAGCAGCAGCAGAGGCAGCAGGACCACAGCCAGCCAGAAACGGCAGTGGGCAGATAACATGAAATAAATAATGGTGACTAGGCTCCTTCAAGCCCTCTGCCAAGCTGGCCCTAACCATACCAGTGCAGTCTTCACATGCACAGACATTTTCCAAAAGAAATTTCTATTAGAGGGACCAGGTGCAGGGTGTGGACTCTCAGGTCAGTCACCATTTCCTCTCATCCACCTTACCAGGAGAAGCCTGAGAAGAAGCCAGCATCAGCTAGTAACCCAGAGAATCCACCTGCCTATGCAACTCTTCAAGAAATTTAAGTATATGAGGCAGGGGTCATCAAGACCATGTGAATCTTTGGGGATCTCCTACTTCATAAGGTAGGTTGTTTGGACAGGTAAGAAAACTGACTTGTGGAAAGAGAAGAGGAGATTTTCTTAACCAGGATGTCTTTGTGTTTCAACATATATTGGTCCAGGCGACCAGAGTCCAGTAGCAAACCGGGAGCAGGCATACAGAAGACAGAATACTCTGAGAATTGAGAGGCTAATTCATAAAGAATAAGGACTTCATGGGAGGAAAGATAACATGCTAGATGAAAAGAAGGAAGGGGTAGCTGAGATTTGAGAAGAAGGAAAGTAGTTTAACTAAGAGATGCCTGTGATGTGAGAATAGGAAGGGAAAGATGAGATTTTAGAGAGAAGGCAGAGCCAAATGTTGGTTCTCAAACAGAGACTGTTCCTCAGGGAATATTTAACAATATATGAAAATCAGTGGGTCAGAATTAGGGGTCCAGGTCTCACCATAAAAACATGGCCCAGCCATGTCATCTCACTCATTCTTTCTTTGAGTTCAACTTTGTTATAGTCCACATCATTGCAATCACGTAGAATTTGCCTGTTTGTGCCTTGTGTTAGTGGTTGCCAGAAGTTTGTTGTTTGAAGGGAGTGAGTGCAGAATTGCTAATCAAAGGTAACAAATTAGATGAGAGGACTGTGTTTCAAAATGTATTACAGAGCAGAATGACTCTAGTCATTGAAAATCTATCACATGTGTCAAGAAACAAATTTCATGTGCTACAACACAAGAATTAATAGTCAGCTGAGGTGATTTATATGGCCACTAGTTTGACTTAAACATGACACATTGTATTAATATATATTTTATATATTATGCAGTAAAATATTCATTATTTTGCATAAATTTATATAATTATGATTAGCCTATCAAATATATTATTAATTTAAAAATAAATGATACTTTCTAAAATGTCCCTAAGGCTTAATTTGAGAAATATTGGGGACATTGCTATGTAGGATTTATCCATACCAGTCTTAGCCTTCAAGTATCTGAATATGAAAGTGGCACCATCCATAAGTTCC
>JAJTUV010002989.1:72500-150546 GCA_021653895.1 Mastomys natalensis
ATTTATTTTTTGTTTTATTTATTTAGTGTTTTGCTTACATGTGTGTATGTGTATCACATGTGTGCTTGGTGCCTACAGAGGTAGAAGAGGGCATCAGATCCCCTGTAACTGATACTATAGAAAGTTGTGAGCTACCAAACCTCCTCTCTTCCCAGTCCCACCCTTGGGTACCACCCTACCCTGGGATATCTAGTCCCAGCAGGACTAGGGGGGCTCTCCCACTGATACAGGGGAAAGGGGATCCAATGGCAAGGAAATGGGACAGAGAAGCACTGCTTGCTAGGGGTCCCAAATGAAGACCAAGCTGCACATTTGTTTCAAATGTATAGCGGGGCTAGGTCCAGCCTCTGTATGCTCCCTGTTTGGTGGCCCTAGCTCTGTGAGCCCCATGGGCCCAAGTTAGGTGACTCTGTAGGTCTTCTTGTGGTGTCCTTGACCCCTCTGGCTTGCTCAATTCTATTCTCTACTCTTCCACAAGACTCCCTGAGCGCCGCCTGATGTTTGTCTGTGGGTTTCAGCATCTGCTTTCATCTGCTGCTGGATGAAGCCTCTCAGGAGACAGTTATGCTAGGTTCCTATCTGCAAGCATAGCACAATATCATCAGTAGTGTCAGTGGTTGACTCTCTCACATGGGATTGGTCTCAAGTTGGACTGGTCATTGGTTGACTGCTTCCTCATTCTATGCTCCATCTTTATCCCTGCACATCTTGTAGGCAGGGCAAATTTTGGGTTGAAGTTCTTGCGAGTGTATTGATGTCCCCCTACTACCTCTGCAAGTCCTGCCTGGCTACAAGAGGTGGCCACTTCAGTCTCTATATTCCCCTCTGGTAGGAATCTCACTAGGTGCACCCCATACTCCTGTTATTCTCTCTGATTCTAGGTCTCCAGCTAGTTCCAGAGATGCCGCCCACTGATTTCTATTCTTCCAGCCGTCTCTTACTTCCCTCCCCCCACACCTGATCTCCATCTTCACTCACCTCCTCACCCCTCTATTCACCTTCAACGACTATTTAGTTTCCCATTCTGAGTGAGATTTGTACATTCTCCCTTGGGATTTCCTTATTGCCCAGTTTCTTTGGGTCAGTCAGTTATAGCATGGTTATCCTGTACTTTATGGCTAATGTCCACTTAGAAGTGACTACCATTCCTGTCTTTCTGGCTCTGAGTTACCTCATTCAGGATGATATTCTCAAGTTCTATTGGTTTGCCTACAAAATTTATGATGTCTTTGTTTTTAGTAGCTGAATAGTGTTCCATTGTGTAGATGAACTGCATTTTCTGTATCCATTCTACAGTTGAAAGGTCTCTAGTTTGTTTCCAGTTTTGGGCTACTACAAAAAAACTGCTATGACCATAGTTGAGCAAGTGTCCCTGTGGTATGGTAGGGTATATTTTGGATGTATGCTCAGGATTGGTATAGCTGAGTCTTGAGGTAAACTGTTCTCAGTTTTCTGAGAACCCAACAATTTGAATCCCAAAGTAGTCATACAAGTTTGCACTCTCAGCAGCAATGTAGGGAGTGTAGGAGTGTTCCCTTTGTCCCACATCCTCACCAGCGTGTGGTGTCATTTGAGTTTTTAAACTTAGCCATTCTGATAGGATAAGATGGAATCTCAGTTTCGTTTTGATTTGCATTTTCCTGCTGACTAAGGATGTTGAACATTTCTTTAAGTACCTCTCAGCCATTTGAAATTCCTCTGTTGAGAATTCTCTTCTTAGCTCCATATCCTAGTTTCTAACTGTGTTATTTGGGTTATCATGTCTAACTTCTTGAGTTCTTTATATATTTTGGATATTAGCCCTCTGTCAGATGTAGGGCTGATGGAGATCGTTCTCCAATCTCTAGGCTGTCGTTTGTTCCTATTAACAGTGTCTTTTGCCTTACAGAAGCTTCTCAGTTTCATGAGATTCTATTTGTTGATCTTAGAGTGGATTTTTTATTGTGATAAAATTAAACATTACAAAATTTTGCCATTTAGGTGGGGAAGTTATGAGGGAATAGAGATTTGTTGGTCAATGGGTAAAAAGTTTTGGCTATAGTTAAGGAATAGGTATTAAGACCTATTGCAGAACAGAGTGACTGTACAGAAAATAATGTGCTATGTCGTTCAAAATCACTAAAAGGCAAATTTTTAAAGTCTCTTCATGAAATAAAGACCAGATGGGGTGTTGCCTAGTAATACAGTGCTTACTGAGCATGTATTAGGTTCTGGGTTTATTTCTGACACTGAAAAAAAAAAAAAACAACTTAAAACAAGTTAAAGAACTGAGGAGTTGACTGAGAGGTGGACCTGACTTTGAATCCTCAGTAGCAATCTAAAAAGCCAGGCTGTGCACAGGTATGGCTCACTTCTGGGGGTGGGAGTAGAGACAGGAAGGAACTTGCATTGCTAAATCTTATTAAAATCTTTCAGGTTCCATGAAACCCTATATTAGGGGAATTGAACAGTTCATGATAGAGGAAGACAATTGACATATTTCTATGGGCTCCAAACATGTGCATGGACACATATACCTACCCACACTTATGCACACATGCATACACCACACAAAGTACCCCCCAACAACACCACACCAACATATACTTACATAAATAATAAATTATAGAGGTAAAGGTATGGCCATGGACTAATTTAATCATATTGCATTACACACACACACACACACACACACACACACACACACACACGCACACATGAACGTATACATCATGTGTACCATAGATTATGCAATTTTGATTATGCAACCAAGAATATATTAATAATTCTGACTATTGCTGCTGTATTGACAATAGCAAGGAAATGGAATTAACTCAGATGAAAATCTGCAGACAAATGGATAATATGAATTATAGACATGTAGACAATGGATTTTGATTCAGTCATAAAGAAAAATAAAGTTATGAAAGCTTCAGGAAAATGTACAAAAGTGTATCTTTATATGTGTGTGTGTGTGTTGATGGATTCCAGAAAACTAGAAAGGAGCTCATAAAAAGAGGAAAGGAGGCTTTCAGGGAATGGGGCAGGGAAGATAATAGAACTCATGTGATATCGACATGAAAGTGGGGATACTAGAGTTGGAAGGGTTCAGTGGTGATCTGGGACAGGGAAATGGTGGAGGATCACCCCAAACCAAGTGTGCTTGAAAGTGTCATAAGGAAATTGATTACTTTGTACAAACAAATTTAAAGTAGAAAAATAATATTAATTATTTATTTTAAAATAAGCCATCAGAAAGATAAACACTGTGTAAAATTCAATGGTAGTAAGCATAATTGTGATGTCATAGAACTCAATGCTTCTGTTTAGTGACAGACATTTTTTATACCTCCAAAATAATTTTGTACCCATTATCAGTCATGGCTTTTGCCCTAGACCCTGGCAACTTTTCATCTGCTTTAGATTTTGATGAATATGTACACTGATAAACTATTTATTTACAGAAGCAAGACAGACAAAACAACTCAAATGTCCAGTAACTGGGGAAGTATATCCACATGTGAAAGTATTGTGTGGCTATAAAAAATGAAGCTACATGGCTGGAAAGACAGCCCAGTAGTTAAGAACACTTATTTGTAAGCATAGGAACTAGTGTTTAGATCCTAGCCCTACATAACATGTCAGGCATCCTGTGCACTCCTGTAGCTTGTAGCAGAGAGAAGAACAGAGACCGGAGAATCTTCCTGGCTCCCAGTCTCGCCCACAGAGCTTGAGCTCCAGGTTCAGGGCAAGGTCCTACCTCAAAGGAATTAGTAGAGTATACTGTATACCCTCTTCTGGCTACCCTTCGTGAGCAAAGCAGTGGAGCTCACCCCCAACACTTGCAGATACACCACACATACCCGTGCACGCAGACACGCACACGCACGCACACTAGCACATTGTAATCCTAGTCAGTGACATTCCCTCATCCCTTTCAGGTACGGCTGTCATGTTGGGGCTAAATTACAGCTTTGTGTCAGAGTTCATCCTCATTGGCTTCTCTACCTTCCCTCATCTTCAGCTGATGTTCTTCCTGCTGTTCCTGCTCATGTACCTCTTCACACTGCTGGGCAACCTGCTCATCATGGTCACCATCTGGAGTGAACACAGCCTCCATACGCCCATGTACCTCTTCCTGTGTGCCCTCTCCATCTCTGAGATCTTCTACACCTTTGCCATCATCCCACGCATGCTGGCCGACCTGCTCTCCGACCTTCACTCCATCGCCTTTCTGGCCTGTGCTAGCCAAATGTTCTTCTCCTTCACATTTGGCTTCACCCACTCCTTTCTACTCACTGTCATGGGCTATGACCGCTACGTGGCCATCTGTCACCCACTGCGATACAATGTGCTCATGAGCCCCCGTGGCTGTGCCTGCCTGGTTGCCTGGTCCTGGGTTGGTGGTTCATTCATGGGGACAGTGGTGACAGCAGCCATTTTCAGTCTCACATTCTGTGGACCCAATGAGATCCACCATTTTGCTTGTCATGTTCCACCTCTGTTGAAGTTAGCATGTGGGGAGAACGTACTGGAGGTGGCAAAGGGTGTGGGAATGGTGTGCATCACAGCCCTCCTGGGCTGTTTTCTCCTCATCCTCCTCTCATATGCCTTCATTGTGGCTACCATCTTGAAGATACCATCAGCTGAGGGTCGGCACAAGGCTTTCTCCACATGTGTGTCCCACCTCACAGTGGTGGTTGTACATTATGGCTTTGCCTCTGTCATCTACCTCAAGCCTAAGGGCCTCAAGTCTCTGGAAGGAGATACTCTGATGGGTATTACCTATACAGTCCTCACCCCTTTCCTTAGTCCCATCATCTTCAGTCTCAGGAACAAGGAGCTGAAAGTAAGTATGAAGAAAGCCTTCCTAAGCAAACTCTATCCAGAGAAAATTTAATAACCTTTAAGAAAATTCTTAAGAATAACTAAATTGGTTTACTGAATTTTACTGTGTCAGACAATACTTCATCACTATCTGCTTACTTATGATACGTTCATCCTGGTGAAACTGTTGTAGTCATAAGTAAGTGTACATGAAGGCATTAATATCCGGGATTTATTTGCAGATAAAAATAAATGTGAGACAATACAGATAAAATCATGTTTGACCATTCCAACATGCTTCAGGAAATATTATTAATACTCAGATCGTCTTAAATATTTCTCAGGTGACCTCAAGCCTCACAACATTGAATGAACCATAATGGTGGTTTAGGTATTTATTGTGAGAACACTTTTCACCCTCTGCCTCCAAAAGTCCAGTCATCTGCTATCCCCAACAACAAAAACCCACAACCTAACAAGAAATGGAAGACTTCATGTTATATTTTTGTTTGCTGATACTAAGTAGTCATAATCCTTAAGTTTACTAAATGTTGGGACCAGCATGGCTTTGGTGGAATCAGAATAATGTGGTTCCTGCCCCTGGTCGGGGAGCATAGCAGTACGTACTTGTAATCTCATCACTGGGAAGGAACAGACAGGAGGATACATTAATGAAGTTTTCTGGCTCGTCAGGTTTAGCTAAAGCAGGGAGTTGTAGGTTCAGTGAGATACTCTAGCTAGGCAGAGAAATACACGGATGGAAGGGGTAAGATGGAGGGAAAGATAGGGAGAGAGGGCCAGGTAGGCAGAGGTAGAGACAGAGGCAGGAAAAGAGCAATAAGCAGACTCTCAGAATAAATTGAGAAAACTTTTGTAAATCTTGAATACCTATAGATAGACTAATTTCTTTATCATTGATTCAAGTAAAATTTCTATTGTGAGATATTGCCTATTAAGAGTTCAGGGACCAGCAGGTAGTACTATTGAACCAAAACTGACTGTGGGGCCCAAGATGGAAGTTTACGTTATGGTTCTACAGACTAAATGCTTACTAGTTTCTCCACAAAAAGAGACTTCAGGATGATAATTTTAATTTGTTAAAATAGACACTTTCATATATGGATCAAATAAAAAACTTACACATCACTTCTTAATTATGAACCTACTCTTTCTCTACTATTTGAGCAATGAAAATATTTGGCCATGGGGTGAAGCTGGAGGCGAGTGGAACAGTGTCCCCTAAAACCTGGAAACCCAAACAAATGCCTTTGCAGATTATGTGCTGTACATCATTTTTCTGATTTTTCATTTGTTCTACTGATCAGGCACCTCATTGTTATTTACTCTCAAGGCAGGAGCAGGACAAATAAAATCTGCCTTCGGAAGCATGAAGCAACAGGCCAAACTGTTGCTCCAAAGATGCACGATTTGTTAAAGACTACAAAACATTGGTTTGCATGGCTCTTTTCTGACTACACAATTTTTTTTTTAAATTCAGTATATTTCATGCAATGTTCTTAAAGTTTTTATTGGAACTAATTCCAGAGAAACTGGTTACAATCCACATTCTGTAGTCCAATGTCTCAGTGTTTAACAGCACAGATGGACGTTTGCATGGGTATATATATCTTATAATACTAATGAAAGATCTTAAAGCAGAGTCCTTTATAATATTAAGTAAGATTTTATTTCTGAGGAATTTGTCAGTATCTTCTATGACTTCAGCTAAGATGTTTCACTTCCTCAAGAACAAAGGCAATACGGACAAGAATGTAAGTCAGATTCTTCAATTTGTTCTCCTCTCCTTTTTAGTTTTAGTTTTGATTTTATTATTTGATTATTTCATACATGTGTCTAAAGCATGCCAATATTATCTACTCCTAATTTCCCACTCTCATTCCTCTTTGACTCAGCCCAACATGTCTCCTCTCCCTTCTCCTTCTGCTCCTCTTTTCAGAAAGTCATTGAGTCATTACTGCTGCTGTTGGAGTGTTGACTAATCTTGTTGGCTCAATCTTGTGCTAACAACTCTAGTTTCAGTGAGTTCATGTGTACAGCATGTGTATATCATGTCCAGAAGGCAGCATTTCATAAAACTCCTCTACATCCTCCACTCATATTTCACTGCTCCCTGAGCATTTGAGGAGCAGGGCAGGTGATATAAATGTCCTGTGTAGGCTGAGCACTCAGCAGTCACTGACTATCAGTAGTAGTTTGACCATTATGAATTGCTACAGAAACTGTTGAAAAATTAGTTCTCTAGCAAGGTTGAGAGAAGCATGAATCTATGTATAAGACAAAGAAGCGTTTGACAATATGTCTATTTATCAGAGCAACAGTAAAAAGTTCCTTCCTGCAATGATCTTCTGAATTTTCCATTTTCTAAACCAAAGACTCACTTGGTTCTTGACTGTACTGTATCTGTATGAATAAACATCATGGATGGACTGTTCACTATGACCTCAGAGCTAGAATTTGTGATTGCTTGGGGCACAAGTTTTGTAAGATCTGAATGTTTGCTTGCTTTGCTCCTCCTTCAAAGAGTATCAGAATGTTATTTGTAATAATGACCAATTGTTGCATAATACTGAACAATCCAGAATGTTGGCTTGTGTATTTACTGTGAGAATAGTCATTCCCTTCAAAAACATGCAAATCCATGCTTGAGTCAGGCTTCAAATATTGCCTATGAATGAGATCCCCCATCTGTAAAAAAAGATTGTTCACACTATTGAAGGGCCCCAGGGGCTTTCGCCAGCCTTATATCACCTGCCTCCGACCAAGGCTAGGCCAAATTGTAGCTTCCCTGCCTGGGTCAGGGCAAAGCCAGGTTCTGTCTCTCACCCAAGGAACATCCTTGAGTAAGAAATTCTCAGAATGTGCTGACTGATGTCACATGACCCTCTGAAAGTCCCAGGTAGAGTTCAAATGTGTGTCATGCTTGCTAGCCAATAGATTTAAAGGTCAATATGCTTAGCCAATAAGTTTGAATTGTAACCTTGCTGATGTAACCCGTACCCTAAAAAGTATAAAAAACTGCTTGTAATAGCCATCTGGGGTCACCTTCTTGTCACTTGCCTCGAGGGACTGATTGAAGGTTAACCACAAGGGGCTGGAAAATAAACCTCTTGCTTTTGCTGTTGATCTGCATCTTGGTATCTCACTCAGGGGCATCCAAGTAAGTACCACTGACAGAGGTCAGGGTTCTTACACTATTGGCATTTATTAAGTGATGGATAAATTCATTAATAAAGGACTGTTGGGGCCGGAGAGATGATTCAGCGTTAAGAGCACTGACTGCTCTTCCAGAGGTCCTGAGTTCAATTCCCAGAAACCTATATGGTGGCTCACAACATCTGTAATGGAATGCGATATACTCTTTTGGTGTATGTCTGAAGACAGCTACAGTGTACTCATATAAATAAAATAAAGAAATCTTTTTAAAAATAAATAAAGGCTGTTTACAAATATTGGTTCAGGTTATACAGTAGAGCAAATGTAACCATGAAAACAATTCCATCTTTTACTGCGTTGGAATTCCTCCCTCCCTGGTTTCTCATCAGATACAGCTTTATATCATCTACGTAGGGATTCTTACCCTTCTCGACTTCTTTTTTTTTTAGCATAGTCTGTTTTTTTTTTTTTTTTTTTTAAGATTTTGTTTTGTTTTGCTTCTTTACCACTTAACTTTGTGTGTCTATTTTTGTGTCTGTGTTTGTGTGTTAATTATATAGTTCTCTAATTTATAACGATGTTGAACTTGATAATAATTGTTGAGTGCTGACATATATCTTACATAAATTGCCTTTCTAAGTTTTAAGTGCTCTCCCTTTCCCTTTCCCTTTCCCTTTCCCTTTCCCTTTCCCTTTCCCTTTCCCTTTCCCTTTCCCTTTCCCTCTCCCTCTTTTCCCTCTCTCTCCCTCTCTCTCTCTTTCTTTCTTTTACATCCTGACTAGTTTCTCTTCCCTCATCTTCTCCCAGTCCCTTTTCCATCTCTGTCTCTTGGCATTCACTCCTCCATATCCTTTCAGAAAAGGGCAGGCCTCCCGTGAATATCAATCAAACATGGCATGTCAAGTTTGTAGTAAGTCTAAGGACCTCTTGTCCTATTGAGGCTAGACAAGACATCCCAGTAGATGGAAAGGGTCCCAAAGTCAGGCAACAGAGTCAGAGCCAGCTCCTGCTCCCTCTGTTAAGAGTCCCATAAGAAGACCAAGATACACAACTGTAACATAGGTAAAGAGGGCCTAGGTAGGCTCTCTGGATGACGTTTCAATCTCTGTGAGCCTTATATGCCCATGCTAGTTGATTCTGTAGGTTTTTTTGTTGTGTCCTTGATCTCTCTGGCTCCTACACTCCTTCCTCCCCCTTTTTCCACAGGATTCCCTAAGCTCAATCTAATGTTTAGCTGTGGTTTTCTGTATCTGTTTCCGTCAGTTGCTGGATGAAATGACAATTGAGTTAGGTGTTCAAGTCTACAAGTCTACAAGTCTAGCAGAGTAACATTAGGGATCATTTCATTGACTATCTTCATCTTGTCTTGTTCTTCTTCTTCTTGTTCTTCTTCTTCTTTCTTCTTTTTCTTCTTGTTGTTGTTCTTCTTCTTCTTGTTGTTCTTGTTCTTCCTGTTGTTGTTGTTGCTGTTGTTCTCCTCCTCCTCCTCCTCCTCCTCCTCCTCCTCCTTCCTCCTCCTCCTCCTCCTCCTCCTCTTCTCCTCTCTCTCTTCTTCTTCTTCTTCTTCTTCTTCTTCTTCTTCTTCTTCTCTTCTTCTTCTTCTTTCTCTCTCCTCCTGCTTCCTCCTCCTCCTTCTGTTGTCAGTCATGTTTGGTTCTATCCTATGTCTCTGGCTATCCAGTATCCTGTTCCCAGACCTCCAGAAGTGTCAGTAGGCTCCCTCTCATGGCATGGATCTCAAGTTGAACCATTGTTGGTTGGCTACTCCCACAATTTCTTTGCCCCCTTCATCCTAGCACATCTTTTAGGTCAAATTTAGCACAAACTATATGTAGGTCAAAGGTTTTATGCCCCAATCCTACCTGGTTGTCCTGGTTGGTTATAGGAGATGACTGGTTGAGGCTCCATATCCTCCATTGCCAGGAGATATTTTGTTTTGTTTGTAAAAGTTTTTTTTTTTAATGTATGAAGAATGCTTGTACATCTACATGTTTTTGGTTTTTGCATTTTTGTATGCATGTGTGTGTGTAAGTACATCTGTAGTTGCCAAGTTGATGTTGGGAAACATTCTCAATCACTTTTCCAACTTGTTTACTGAGTAAAGAGGTGCCCACTTAGACCTAGAGCTCTCTGATAGGGCTAGTCTCACTTGTCACCTTGCTCTGGGATTCCTTCTCTTAATCTTCTAGTGCTAGAATTAATGTAGGCTACCACCCTCATAAAAAATGTATGTGGATTTCTGGAGGTAAAACTGCCATCCTCATGCTTTTATGCTAATGTTCCAACGCTCACTGTCTTCTTAGAATCCTGAATATTATTATTGTCCCCGTTCCTCATTACATCTGAGAATACATAAATCTAGCTCTATGATTTTATTTTTTAAAAGGGAAATTTTTGTTAAAGTATTTTTCTAGGGGCCAACGAGCAAAAAATTTTTTAAAATTCCCAAGAAAAAAGGGGAAAATGGGAAAAAAATGAAAAGGGAATTCTTAAAATTTGGGGTTTTCCTCCCTTTTTTAAAATTTTTAGTTTTTTTTTTATTATTTTGATTTTTTTTACATTTTTTCTAAAGCATCCAATATTACAACCCAAAAAAATTTCCCAAACCCCCCTTTTTCTTTGATTTTACCCCCCAAAATGTTCCCCCCCCTTTTTTCCTTCGCTCCTCTTTTCAAAAGCTTTTGGGGTCATTACTGCGGGGCCCTTTTTGGAAAAAGGGTTTACAAAAACTTTTTTTGGGCCCAAACTTTTTTTTCTAACAACCCCTAGTTTCAGTGATTCATGTGTACGGGGGGTTTTAAAAATTCCCCTTCCAAAAGGCACATTTAAAAAAAAACCCCCTCTACATCCCCCAAAAACATTTTTTCCCCCCTGTTTCCCCAAAAAAAACATTTGAGGAGCGGGGCCCCTTTTATAAAATGCCTGTTGGGGGTGAGAAAATCGGGGATTTTACAAAAACTTTTTAGTATAGTTTGCCCTTTTTTTGAATTGCTACAGAAAAAGTTGGAAAAATTATTCTCTAAAAAGGGGTTTTTTGAAAGCATAAAACTATGTAAAAAGCCCCAAAAAAAGGGGTTCCCCCCTATTTTTCCCTTTTTTCAAAAGAAAACCCGTAAAAATTTTTCCCTTTCCCGCAAGACTTTTTAAAATTTTTCCTTTTTAAAAAAAACCCAAAAGGGGCTCACTTGGGGTTTTTGATTTTTCTGTTATCTTTATGAAAAACCCAAAAAAAAAAGGGATTTTCCCCCTAGGGGCCACAGGTTTTTAATTTTTATTGCTTGGGGCACAAGTTTTGAAAAATCGAATGTTTGTTTTTTTTTTGGCTCCCCCCCTTTAAAAAAAGTAAAGAATGTTTTTGTAAAAATGACCAATTTTTGGGGAAATTTAAAACTGAAAAAAACCCCATAAATGGTTGTTTTTTTTAAAACCGTGAGAAAAGCCCCCTTCCCCTTTTTTAAAAAAAAGGGAAAATCCCTCTTTAGCCCTTTTTTTAAATTTGCCTTGAATGGACCCCCCCCATTTTGGGGAAAAAAAAGGGGTTGGGGTTTTAAAAACCAATTTAAAGGGGCCCCCCGGGCTTTGGGCCCCCCTTATTCACCTCCCCCCGACCAAGGCTGGGCCCAAAAAATTTAGCTTCCCTCCTTTTTGGCGGGGGCCCAAAACCAGGTATTTTTGCCCCCCCACCCAAAGGAAAAACCTTTGTTTTTAAAAAAATCTCAGAAATTGGAAAAACCGAAAATTTTGGTCAAATGCCCCCCGGGAACCCCCCGGGGGGTTTCCCCAAAATTTTTTTTCCCGCTTGCTACCAAAAAAGAAAAAGGGGAGATATGCTTGGGGCCCAAAAGTTTGGGGAAATTTTAAACCCCTTTGGGTAAAAAAACCCTACCCCAAAAAATAAAAAACTGCTTGAAAACCCCCCGGGGGCACCTTTTTTTGGTTGTTTTTCTCTTGGGATCTCACTCAGGGGGATCAAATAAGTACCACAAAAGGTCGGGGGTTTTTAAAATTTGGCATTTATTAAGTGAGGAAAATTCTTTTTTAAAGGACGGGGGGCCGGGAGAATTTTGGGGTTTTAAAAGAAAGGGGGGGGCCCGCCCCCTTTCCAAGGGGCCGGGTTTAAAAACCCAAAACCATAGGTTTTGGGTCACAACATCGGGAAAAGGGGAATTGCGATATACTCTTTTGGTTATGTCTGAAGACCGTACAGTGTATTTATATAAAAAAAATAAAGAAACTTTTTAAAAATAAATAAAACTGTTGTACAAATATTGGTTCAGGTTATACAGAGAGCAAAATGTACCATGAAAACAAATTCCATCTTTACTGCGTTGGAATTCCTCCCTCCCTGGTTTCTCTCAGCTACAGCTTATATCATTACGTAGGGATTCTTACCCTTCTCGACTTCTTTTTTTTTTAGCATAGTCTGTTTTTTTTTTTTTTTTTTATTTAAGATTTTGTTTTGTTTTGCTTCTTTACCAACTTAAACTTTGTGTGTCTATTTTTGTTGTTCTGTGTTTTGTTGTTAATTATATAGTTCTCTAATTTATAACGATTTGAACTTGATAATAAATTGTTGAGTGCTGACATATATCTTACATAAATTTGCCTTTCTAAGTTTTAAGTGCTCTCCCTTTCCCTTTCCCTTTCCCTTTCCCTTTCCCTTTCCCTTTCCCTTTCCTTTCCCCTTTCCCTTTCCCTCTCCCTTTTTCCCTCTCTCTCCCTCTCTCTCTCTTTCTTTCTTTTACATCCTGACTATTTCTCTTCCCTCATCTTCTCCCAGTCCCTTTTCCTCTCTGTCTCTTGGCATTCACTCCTCCTATCCTTTCAGAAAAGGGCAGGCCTCCGTGAATATCAATCAAACATGGCAGTGTCAAGTTGTAGTAAGTCTAAGGACCTCTTGTCCTATTGAGGCTAGACAAGACATACCCAGTAATGGAAAGGTCCCAAAGTCAGGCAACAGAGTCAGAGCCAGCTCCTGCTCCCTCTGTTAAGAGTCCCATAAGAAGACCAAGATACACAACCTGTAACATAGGTAAAGAGGGCCTAGGTAGGCTCTCTGGATGAACGTTTCAATCTCTGTGAGCCCTTATATGCCCATGCTAGTTGATTCTGTAGGTTTTTTTGTTGTGTCCTTGATCTCTCTGGCTCCTACACTCCTTCCTCCCCTTCTTCCACAGGATTCCCTAAGCTCAATCTATGTTTCTGGGCTATCCAGTATCCTGTTCCCAGACCTCCAGACAGTGTCAGTAGGCTCCCTCTCATGGCATGGATCTCAAGTTGAACCAGTTGTTGGTTGGCTACTCCCACAATTTCTTTGCCCCCTTCATCCTAGCACATCTTTTAGGTCAAATTTAGCACAAACTATATGTAGGTCAAAGGTTTTATGCCCCAATCCTACCTGGTTGTCCTGGTTGGTTATAGGAGATGACTGGTTGAGGCTCCATATCCTCCATTGCCAGGAGATATTTTGTTTTGTTTGTAAAAGTTTTTTTTTTTTAATGTATGAAGAATGCTTGTACATCTACATGTTTTTGGTTTTTGCATTTTTGTATGCATGTGTGTGTGTAAGTACATCTGTAGTTGCCAAGTTGATGTTGGGAAACATTCTCAATCACTTTTCCAACTTGTTTACTGAGTAAAGAGGTGCCCACTTAGACCTAGAGCTCTCTGATAGGGCTAGTCTCACTTGTCACCTTGCTCTGGGGATTCCTTCTCTTAATCTTCTAGTGCTAGAATTAATGTAGGCTACCACCCTCATAAAAAATGTATGTGGATTTCTGGAGGTAAAACTGCCATCCTCATGCTTTTATGGCTAATGTTTCCAACTGCTCAGCTGTCTTCTTAGAATCCTGAATATTATTATTGTCCCCGTTCCTCATTACATCTGAGAATACATAAATCTAGCTCTAGTTTTGAACATTCTGACTCCTTTTCTTTACCTTACATGCCACCCATCTGCAAATCTAGACCGCGTTTCATTTCCAAGTGTGTCCACCAGGCTTCACGACTCAAGGCTTTCTGAGAGTCTATGGGAGCCCTTGCCTAGCTACAATCCACTCAGCAGCAGTTCCCATTATGTACTTTTTCTCTTGGTGTTTAAAAATGTTCATGTTGTCGTGTGGCTTCTCTATGTTTGCTAGATATTGTATCTTTCTTATCAGTGGACTATTGAGGTGAACAGGAACTTGTTTATTTGGTCCATTGCTTTATGGTAGCATATGATGGGCTCCCAAATGTTTGTTGAGTAAATTGATTTGGAACACTAAAACAGTAACTCTAACCATGAGGAACATTTCATTTGTTCATTCAGTTGAAAACATTCTCCAGGATTATTATAACTGGGTAGCAAGTATATAGAAACGAGTTTTCTCGTCCTGCACGTGAGCCTACTCTATAAGAAGAACCTGCCTTCTAAAACAGTTACACGAACGCAGTGAGGCAATGGATGTGACTGCCATTGCACAATGCTTAGCGCGCACACACTCAAAAATAGTACTTATGATTCTGTCATTCTGTAAGTTGTACTTAAATCAGACCAATGTGAGACAAGGCACTGTCCAATTGAAGAACAGAAACTTTAATGCCTATGTCTTGGCATTTAGTGTGGGAGATTCTACAGGACCCTAGACAAAAGCCTGTGATCTATAAGGAAGAGACATAGGAATAAGTGTTGATACCACTCCAATTCAGAGTCACAGTCTCTCCCCCCAGAATCTATTTTGCCAGGAACTGCCTACTCTCTATGGCGCCTAGCCTCCAAGAATCATCCCTATGACCCATGATATGGCGACACTTCATGGAAAGTGACAAATGTAGCACCTTGTTTGCAAAAAGAAGTGATGACCTATAAGAATGGCTGCACACTGGTTAAATGATAAAAATAAAATTTCCTTGGGTAAATTGTCCTTTATTAGGCTTGGTCTCCTAGCACTGAAATGAGTGTAATAATAGTGTTTATAACTTTCATGACAGCTCCCAGAATTAAGCAGTAGCACATCTCATGTAAGACACAGTCGATAGTTTCTGGCACACAGAAAGCACTCATGAAGGGGCCAACAAGATGATTCAGTGGATAAAGACACTTGTCACCAAGACTGATGACTTGATCTCTGGGGTCCACGTGCCCAAAAGTTGTCATGACTTCCATATGTGTTCCATGGTACATGTGCATTTGGATACGTATAAAAAAATAAACAATGAATAGAAATTGTTTTTTTAAATAAAAAGCTAAGAAGTACCAGCTTTAATAATCATTTGTAAAACTTCAAATTAAGTAGTACAAAAGAGGGACTATTGTATTTCAGATTTTTCCCTGAAGTTTAATAGACACACAGAGAAGTATTAGGGTTCCAAAAACATAAGAACCAGGAATTAAGGATATATAACCAGATGATAAGTAGATGGTTCATAGATACATAGGCAAACAGATTTCATTATTTGATATTGCTTCATGCAATCATGGAAGCTGTAAGATAACATAAAATATCAAATGCAAACTGAATCCCAAGTAATCATTGTTATAACTCAAATGTTCAAGAACCAATAGCCTAATGGGACAGACTCCAAACTGGATCAATTAGTGCTAAGGCAGAAGAACAATGCTCTAGCTCATGAGGGTAGGCAGATAAAGGATGAATATAACTACTATTTTAAATTTTCATCAGCCTCTCCACAGAGTAGGGTATACTTAAACACACCACACTGGAGAGGGTCATCTGTTTTATAACTTGCATTAACTTCAATTTGTATTAGTTATTTTTGTCATCTTTGCAACAAAATAACTGACAAAAAACAAAACAACAATTTGAGGAAGGAAGGCTTAGATTTCAAAGGAATATATTGCACCTTGGTGAATAAGCTATGGTGGCAAAGGCATGGTGACAGGAGTCTGGCCAGTCACACTGTATTGACAATCAGGAAGCAAGGAGTAAACAGGAAGTGGAACTAGGCTATAAATCTCAAGGTACACCTCCAAGTGACCTACTTCCTCCAATAGGCTCCACCTACTAAAAACATTGCAACTTTACCAAATAGCACCATGAGATGTTGACCAAGTGTTCAAATATATGTGCCTATGGAAAAACATTTTACATTCAAACCACAATGCAACTAAATGCCGTCTTCCAGAAATACCATCGTAGATATAGCTATAAACAATTCTTAATCAGGTATATGAACAGTTTTCATGTGTTACATGTAGTTTTATGCTCCTGCCTTTTGCTTCGGGAGGTGACAGTGCTACCAGCCCCTACCTGGAATTCCTTGAATCCTTGGACAAAAGACACATACACAGTTTGTTCCTTTAGAACTTGCTTTCTTGGCACAATTTCTGGGCTCTGATATCTCCTGCCTGGAAAAGTGTACCCCTATCAATTTATTATCTCCGTCTGTCTACCTGTCCTAAACTTCAGTGGCTAATCCCACCTAGCCACTAGCAAATATCCCTAGCCACACATCTGTAGTGGGGGCCACAGGTCCCAACTCCTCCCAAGACCTCCCATGATTGCTGTGTTCTCCTTCTAAAGCATGGCAGAAATTTCTCTCTTCTTCCTTGCATTTGCCTTTTTCTCCTGGGACCCGGAAGTCGTGCCTGTACCTTCTGCCCAGCAATTATCCCCAGCTTTTTTTACTGACAAATCACAAACCAACTGGGGAACACGACCTTAGCATCAGGACCGCCCCCTTCATTCATGACTTAGGCAAGTTGGCACTTAAAACTGACCACCATGTAGACAAAGTTCTAAGGCTATAAATAAAGGCAAGGATGCTATGGTTTGAGAGACACCCACTCCTATATACCAGTTTCTCATCCCACTGTGGCTCTTCCATGCCTATAGGGCATTGTGGGTAGTTATTTTGATTGCCACGATGGAAGGCAAGGGATCTGTAAAACAACAACTGATAGAACAGGAATGTTGCTTGGTATCTTACAGTACATAGAACAACCCCCTCTCTCCACTGGCCCTGTACACAAACAGGGAAAACATAGCAGGTGGCAAGCCTGACTATATGTACTCAACAAAATATATTGAGCTTTTGCTGTGTATCAATTTCCCACTGCTAAGGTTAAAACATTAAATCAGGGGTGGAGAAAGAGATCAGTAGTTAAGAGCACATGCAGAGGACCCAAGTTCAATTTCCAGCACCCACATTAGGCAGCTCACAACCTACTTAGCTCTAGCTCCCAGGAACCCACCCTCTTCTGGAGTCTGTAGGCCCTAATTTACACATGCACAAACCTGCTCTCTCTCTCTCTCCCTTCTCTCTCTCTCTCTCTCTCTCACACACACACACACACACACACACACACACACACTTAAAAATGAACGTGAACAACAACAACAAAAAAAACGGGCGGTGGTGGCGCACGCCTTTAATCCCAGCACTTGGGAGGCAGAGGCAGGCGGATTTCTGAGTTTGAGGCCAGGCTGGTCTACAGAGTGAGTTCCAGGACAGCCAGGGCTACACAGAGAAACCCTGTCTCGAAAAAACAAACAAAGAAACAAAAAATGAACGTGAACTCTTAAAAATAAATAAAAATGTGACACTGTGACCCATTTAGATAAAAACAGAAATCTCAGTGCTTACACTTGACAGGGAATGTGTGTGTGTGTGTGTGTGTGCTGTTGTGCGTGTGTGTGTGTGTGTGTGTGTGTGTGTGCGTGTGTGTGTGATATATACATATATTACCTATAGATAACATCTATCGAGAGATATCAAGTATAGATTAGGGTTATATGTGTTATATGTGCCATACAAATGTTAGTATAACATATATCTATAGCAACTATGTAGTTAGATCTCTACTTACATTGACTCTGTATCCTTAAATTTAACCAAATCCAGATTGAACATATTAAATAACTACATGTACTTATTTATATGTGTATGTGCTATATATCTGTGACTGACCATGTAGAGGGACAACTTGCAGGAATCGGTTCTCTCCTTCCATCATGTTGACCCAGGGAATTAACTCAGGCCATTAGGTTTGGTGACAATCACTTTTACCCACCAAATCATCTCACTGGCTCTGAAAATTTTTAAAAATGGCATTTGTACTGTTTTCTGGTTATTGCCTAAACAATACAGAATAATAACTATTTGTAGAGTGTTTACATTGTATTGCCTTTTTCAAATAATCTATAGGTGATATAAAGTACATGGATTGTTTTGGGTTTCCATTGCATATTACAGCATTCTATGTAAAGAATTTGAATATCTTCAGAATTTGGTATCAGGCAGGGTTATCCTAGAGCCAATCTCATGGATAGTCCCAGGAAATCATACTAATTAATATGTACAATAAATTTTGACAAGATATTGAGGTGAATAAATGAGCTACAAAGATTGATTTTAATGGAGGAGGTGAGCCACTGGGAGGAAGTCAGTGAAGACATTCTTAAGAAGGTGGCATTTGGGTCAGGCCTTAATGCATATAGAAATGGAAGCAATAGCATCCCAGATTCTGGAGCAAATGTAAGGGCCCTGAGGTATGAATTCACTTGGTCTTGCAAAAGAGGATGATGCTGTGGCTAGAGAGCTGAACAGATCCAGAGACTGAATGGTGTATAAACTGGCTCCGGTGTACCTCAGAGTTCTCACCATCTATGTAGAAGTAAAAGGAGGAGGAGGAGGAAGGAGAAGGTTTAACCGAGCAGCGTTTTCAGAGTTTCCCCTTAGGAAGTTCTCTGTGGCCACTGGGTAGAGACATCCTGGTGAGTTTGTGGGAAGATAAGAGAAAAAAATATCCATGAATAGGAGCTTGGAATTTCATCCACAAGCAAGGGCATTGGATCAATGTGGAAGGAAAGCAGAACCGTGGGTTGAAGGCCTTGGGTCTCATTTTCCAAGCTGGCCTTATTCTCTGGTAATTAGTGTCAGCATGCTTAGCTCCAATTAGTTTGCTAAGGGGTGTCTGAAAGCCTGGGGACCTCCATGTCAATAGGCCTGTCTCTGTGCACCTACCCTTTAATTACCTCTCTGGGCTCAGCCTTGGGGAGACCAAAGAATCCACAGAGGGAACCATTAAGAAGGAAGAGCAAACAATAAAGAATACAGATGTGTGGAACTCCAAAAATGAGAAGCTGATTACCAGAGATGAGGACAGGGCTCTTGGATACTTGTGGGGATGACTAATGTTAATAGTCAGAGCTGGAGGCTATCTCCTCTTCTACAGTATGTGGGTTGTCACCCTAAAACTTTTTGGTGTTTACAGTCCCCGCTTTTATATTTACTCATATTCTTCACTAGAAGATTAATGATGGCTTTTAATTTTAGTCTGTGGAAAAAAAAGAAATGTAAGCATTTGTCATTATGGGGGAAGGTTAATAGGAGAGGCAGTCATCATATGCACTCAACCTAAAGAGACACCAAAAATTTCAATAACCAACATAAATAATGTTTAATATAATACTTTTCACTCAATATTTTATTCATATATATGTATAAAATATTTTATACATATATATATACAGCTTGATAATATGATGCATGTAAGAGCAAAGTTAATTTTTTGATGACAGTCTTATATGTTCTAGATGATCCTCAGATTTAATTTAATTTAATTATTTAATTTAATTTAATTGAGGATGTCCTTGAACTGATGATCTTCCTATGTCACGTCCCAAATACTGAAATTACAAGCATGTGCCACTATTGTAACAGGATATTTTCCTGCTACATTGTATTTGCAGTAGAGCTTGGTGATTGGGCAATAGAAGAGATAGGCTGAGTGAGGAGTTGGGAGGAAAAGGAGAAGGAAGAGGAGGGCAAATGAGAGGAAAGAAAATGGAGGAAGACGTTTGGGTCGATAGCAGTCTCGGGTAAATTCATATCAAAAGGTTAGATATTGGGTAACAATTCTAATTGCGTGGGCATCTTGTTTATTGATCAGTTCCAAATATATAAATATATTGGATAATCTTTAAGCATTAAGAGTCTCATTCTACCGGGAACCGTGAGCATGACAGGTATTGTCTGGGGTTTAGCAGAAAACCAGGAAGGTGACCGGGTTGGCCCAAGAGCCATGCTTTGGGGATGGTCTCTATGGAGCTGGTCAGCGAAACCTGCCACCACAGTAACATCTTGTGGGTGCTCTTGGCCTCTGGATGGACAGGACATCTGGCTGCTTCTAGTCCAGGGCGGGGAGGGGAGTGGATGGCAGGCAGTCCAGGTAGTTAGCGGACCACGCTGCAGCTTTTCAAAATATCATCCATTTCACACTATATCCATTTCAAAAATAATTTTAAAATCCATATGAACAAGTATATTAACATTTTAAATGAAGAAGGAATAGCATGCTTCCCTTTCTTATCTCCCTCACCTTGACCTAAGTCTAGAAATATGACATTAATCCAGTAAACTTTCTGGTTGTTTTAAATTTACACAGCAACTAATGTTAACTAAAGCAAAGACAATAGTTTGTTTTAATTAAAAATATTTTAACTCTGTGTGTGTATTCAAAGGTGCATGTGTGCATGTCACAAAGCAACTTGCAGAAATTGGTTTTTCTTCCTTGTCCTGAGTCCAGGGCTAAACCTCAGTTCATCAGGCATGGCACCAAGTGCCTTGACTAGATGAACCATCTTGCTGACCCAAGATTTGTTTTACCTTCATATTTAATTGATATTTAGCCAATTACAAACTAGTTGGCTTTTTCTCTAATGACCATGGGAAACCATAGTGAAGTTTCTAGGTACTAGTGATACATGATGGTGCACAACTTTAATTCCAGCACTAGTGAGGCAGAGGCAGGAGGATTTCTGAGTTTGGAGCTAGCTTGATTTATAGAATGGGTTCCAGGACATCCAGGGCTACACTAAGAAACCTTGTCTCAAAAACAAACAAACAAAAAAACCAAACAAAAAGCATTTCTAAGGTAAAACTAATAAGTCCTCTTTGCTGTTAGCAATTTTTCCAGAGGAATATTAACTGTACTTCAGAACTTTCCTCATCTGTGACAATTCCATGCATTGATGAGTGGGAGAGCTTAGTATCAGAAATAGGGAAAACAAAAAATGCTCCTCTCTCAAGTATTGTGACTAACCACCCTACAATTTCCAATATAACCAAAGAACTTGCATTTAATTTTTAAAAGCATTTATTTACTATTTTAAGGAGTAGGGGGTGGAGGAGAGGTGCATATGTGCACACATGTGCACATATATGCACACATGCCATGCCACACACGTAGAGGTCAGAGGAACAATTTGTGGGAGAAGATTCTCTTCTTCTACCATGTGAGTCTCGTGGATTAAGCAGGCTCAGAGTCAAGTTCTTTTTCTTCTAATCCATCTCTCTGGCCCAAAAATCTGCCTTTAGAAGAGGGCATGACTATTTTAGGATAAATAATTTGGCATAGCTTAAGCACTCCTAATATGCAAGTTCAAAATCTGAAATGTCCCATGGTTCTACAAGTGGAAAATTCCACATTTGTGTGTGATGGGTCACACAGACCAAATGGAGTTACTATAAAAACTATTGCACGAAGTTGTATTAAATTTGTGCATAGGGTGCTTATAAAACATAAATACATTTTGTATTTACATTTGACTCCACTGGATAGTTTGAGCTCCTTTGTCGAAGATCAAGTGACCATAGGTATGGGGGTTCATTTCTGGGTCTTCTATTCTATTCCATTGATCCTCCTGACTGTCTCTGTTCCAATACCATGCCGTTTTTATCACTATTGCTTTGTAGTACAGCTTGAAATCGGGGATGGAGAGTCCCCCAGAAGTTCTTTTATTGTTGAGTGTGGTTTTCGCTATCCTGGGTTTTTTGTTATTCCAAATGAATTTTAAGATTGCTCTTTCTATCTCTGTAAAGAATTGAGTGGGAATTTTGATAGGGATTGCATTAAATCTGTAGATTGCTTTCGGCAAGATAGCCATTTTTACTATATTAATCCTTCCAATCCATGAGCATGGTAGATCTTTCCATCTTCTGAGATCTTCTTCGATTTCTTTCTTCAGGGTGTTGAAGTTCTTGTCATACAGGTCTTTTACTTGCTTGGTTAGATTCACCCCAAGATATTTTATACTATTTGTGACTATTGTGAATGGTGTCGTTTCCATAATTTCTTTCTCAGCCAGTTTATCCTTTGTGTAGAGGAATGCTACTGATTTGTTTGAGTTAATTTTATACCCAGCCACTTTGCTAAAGTTGTTTATCAGGTTTAGGAGCTCTCTGGTGGAAGTTTTGGGGTCACTTAAGTATACTAACATGTCATCTGCAAATAGTGAAACTTTGACTTCTTCCTTTCCAATTTGTATCCCTTTGATCTCCTTCTGTTGCCTAATTGCTCTGGCTAGGACTTCCAGAACTATATTGAACAGGTAGGGGGAGAGTGGGCAGCCTTGTCTAGTCCCTGATTTTAATGGGATTGCTTCAAGTTTCTCTCCATTTAGTTTGATGTTGGCTACTGGCTTGCTGTATATTGCTTTTACTATGTTTAGGTATGGACCTTGAATTCCTGATCTTTCCAAGACTTTTATCATGAAGGGGTGTTGAATTTTGTCAAATGCTTTCTCAGCATCAAGAGATATGATCATGTGGTTTTTTTCTTTGAGTTTATTTATGTAGTGGATTACGTTGATGGATTTGACTCCTGTGCCTAATATATTTTATTATATACATGGGCATATTCTAAGATCTAAAGAAAATGTCTGTAACATTGCTGGTTCTAGACATTTGGATAACGAAAACTTTCCCTATATTTACTCATAATGTTCTTTTCTATATTAATACATCTTCCCCTTAAACCATGATCGTCAGCTTGCTTACATTTATAATGTACCTCCTTCCAAGTCTTACACACTGAATGCTTCTTTCCAAACCATGTCAACAGTATGTCGCTTCATTTTTGACTCATTTGGTTAATGCATTCCAGATTTTGTCTGTTGTTCCTCATGAACCTTCCCTTGCCAGTCTAAAAAAGCCTGGATTCCCTGACTCATCACCCATGGGAAAGATGCTTCTAAGACTCAACACTGACTCAAAGAATAAATTCCATTCTAACTTTGTAGCTTGCTGGGTAAAACTTTTGTTAACTGACTCTTTATAGCTCAGTTTGCTCATCTTCAAAGTTGGACTAATTACCCCACCTCCTCTGTAAAGTAAAGCAACTCATATGTTTTTGCTCGCTTTGCTTAAGACCTCTAATTGGTCTTCAGAAAAATGTAAATCAAAACCCCAATAAGGTTGGGACTATAGCCCAGTAGTAGAATGCTTGCCTAGCAAATGCTGTCCCCTTGATTTGAATACCAGCACTACAAATTGTAATTAAAATTAAGGTACCAGCACAATGTGTCAATATATGAAAGCTATGGAAGATAGGTAGAGTCCTGAGTTTGAACCCAGTAAAATGGAAGAGAGAACTAACTCTACAAGTTGTCCTCTGACCTCCACTTCATGGTTCATCCACATACATATACACAATAAATAACATAAAATTAAAATTTTTTAAATAAAATAAAATTCATGAAAATATACCAGAGTAACTTTAATCAGAAAGTCAGGAAATAATGAAGAATTCTCAGGGATTAGAGAAATCGGAAGCCTCATACTCAGATGACAGAAATATAAAATGAGGTAGTTACTTTGGAAAATACTATGGCAGTTCCTCAAAAATATTAAACATAAATTTACTTTATCACTCATAAACTCCATTTCAATACATATGTACATACATACACACACAAACACACATGAAGCTATGAAGACATACATTCACATTAAAACCTGTGCATGAACATTTACAGCAGCATAGTTCATAAAATCCCAAAACATGAAGACAATGCAAATGCCCATTGGCTGTTGGGTGAATGTAGACCACTAAAAGTGGAGTAACGGCATGTATCTATGAAAGCAATAAAGCACTAATCCACACTACAATGTGAAATAATCCTGAAGACGTGATGCTGTGTAGAAAGTGTCACTATAAAAGAATATATATTGTATGATTTTATCAATTTAAAACACCTCGAAGAAACAAATCCATAGATACAGTATATAAGTAGTCATGAGAGAATGAGCGAAAAAGAACAATGGTTGAAAGTTAAAAGTTTCTTCCAGGTTGGAGAGGTGGTTCAATCAGAAAAGTGATTGTCTCACAAGGTTGAAGACCTGAGTTCAATCCCCAATATTTACCATAAGTGGTGGTATGTGTTTGTAACTCCAACCCTGGTGAGGCAGAAACAGGGTGATCCCTGAGACTTGCAGGCCAGCAAGCCTACCCTACTTGGTGAATTCCAGATTCCGTGAGAGACCCTGTCTCATAAATAAAAGGTAGACAGTTATATACCAAGTAGTGGTGGCACATGCCTTTAATCGCAGCACTTAGTGTATGCAGGGGCAGGCGGATCTCTGAAGTCGAAGCCAGCCTGTCTAGAGAGTGAGATACAGAAAAGCCAATACTACACAGAGATACCTTGTCTTGAAAAACCAAAAAGAAAAGAAACAAGAGGAGGGAAAGGGGGGAGAAAAAGGGGAAGAGAAGGAGGGAGGAGGGGGAAAGGAAATGGAATAAAAGGGAAAATGAAAAAAGGAAAAACAAAAGAAAAGAAGAGAAAGGTAGGTAGTGTTCCTGATGAGATCAGATATACTCCTCTGGGTTCATACATACATACGCAAATACACACATACACACATACACACATACACACATACACACATACACACATACACACATACACACACACACACATACACACACACACATACACACATACACACATACACACATACACACATACACAATACACACATACACACATACACAAATACACACATACACAAATACACACATACACAAATACACACATACACAAATACACACATACACAAATACACACATACACAAATACACACATACACAAATACACAAAAAATCTCTCTCCCTCTCCCTGCTCCTTGAGACAGAGCCTCACTATGTAGACCAGGTATGCCTTTACCTCACAGTGTAATCGAGGCTGGTCTTGTTCTCAGTACTGAGATTATATTTGTACAACACTCAGCTATGATTCAGAGGGAGTTAGATGAGATTTAAAAATGACATTCTAAAGTGCAGATACTGATTGTATGGATGATAAAATGGTAAGTTATATGGTATGTTAAGTTTGGGAGTGTGACACAAGGGGAAAGAGGAGGATGGGAGGGGAAAGGAACAAAGAGAAAAGGAGAGGGGAAAGGAAAAGAAGACAATGTATAGAAAAAGAGAAACAGAATGGAAGGACAAAGGGAGAACAACAAGAGAATTTTTCCTACTACATTCCCACTGGTAAGCCATTCTCTTCAGGAGTTACGTAGAAATAATTTGTTGAGGAAAGCTTTCTTCATACTTACTTTCAGCTCCTTGTTCCTGAGACTGAAGATGATGGGACTAAGGAAAGGGGTGAGGACTGTATAGGTAATACCCATCAGAGTATCTCCTTCCAGAGACTTGGGGCCCTTAGGCTTGAGGTAGATGACAGAGGCAAAGCCATAATGTACAACCACCACTGTGAGGTGGGACACACATGTGGAGAAAGCCTTGTGCCGACCCTCAGCTGATGGTATCTTCAAGATGGTAGCCACAATGAAGGCATATGAGAGGAGGATGAGGAGAAAACAGCCCAGGAGGGCTGTGATGCACACCATTCCCACGCCCTTTGCCACCTCCAGTACGTTCTCCCCACATGCTAACTTCAATAGAGGTGGAACATGGCAGAAGAAATGGTGGATCTCATTGGGTCCACAGAATGTGAGATTGAAAATGGCTGTTGTCACCAATGTCCCCATGAGTGAACCACCGACCCAGGACCAGGCCACCAGGCAGGCACAGCCACGGGGGCTCATGAGCACATTGTATCGCAGTGGGTGACAGATGGCCACGTAGCGGTCATAGCCCATGACAGTGAGTAGAAAGGAGTGGGTGAAGCCAAATGTGAAGGAGACGAACATTTGGCTAGCACAGGCCAGAAAGGTGATGGAGTGAAGGTTGGAGAGCAGGTCGGCCAGCATGCGTGGGATGATGGCAAAGGTGTAGAAGATCTCAGAGATGGAGAGGGCACACAGGAAGAGGTACATGGGCGTGTGGAGGCTGTGTTCACTCCAGATGGTGACCATGATGAGCAGGTTGCCCAGCAGTGTGAAGAGGTACATGAGCAGGAATAGCAGGAAGAACATCAGCTGAAGATGAGGGAAGGTAGAGAAGCCAACTAGGATGAACTCTGACACAAAGCTGTAATTTAGCCCCAACATGACAGCCATACCTGAAAGGGATGAGGGAATGTCACTGACTAGGATTACAATGTGCTAGTGTGTGCATGTGTGTGCGTGTGCGTGCATGTGCGTATGTGTGTGTGCATGTGCGTGTGTGTGTGCATGTGTGTGTGTGTGCACGCACGCGCGTGTGTGTGAGCTCGTGTGTGTGTGTGTGTGTGTGTGTGTGCATGTGTGTGTGTGTGTGTATGCATGTGTGTATGCTATTCTTAGAAGGATATCTGAGAGTCTTATTTCACTGTCTAAAATATGATTAGTCTACCTAACTGGAAAAATGTAGTTTTACAGTTGTGTTCACAGGTAATTATTTCCTCCCCAAAATCCAAATTTGGACTGCACCAAAATCTTTGGCTACTCAAGTTCATTATGTAAAATGAGGTGATATTTGCATAGTCTATGCAGATCCACTCCAGACTTTGAATTATGTCTAGATAACTTAAAATATCTAATACAATATACACATCATATAAATAGTTGTTATACTGAATTATTTAAAGAATAATAATAGGGGCCTAGGGATATTAATCAGTTGTTAGATGGTTTGCCATGCAAGCATATGAATCTGAATTCATTTCTATAATCCACATTTAGAAAGCTGTGTGTGATAGGTTACATTTACAATCTCTGGGCTAAGCACTGGGAAGGTGGGGGAAAGGAAGATTCCTGGGTATCATTAATCTCCCAGTATTACCTTGTCAGTAAGCTTCAGGTCCAAGCAGAGACCTTTTCTCAGAAACGAAAGTGAATGGTATCTCAAGAATGATTTCCAAGGTTGGTCTCTGGCTACTACATACAAGTTCAGAAGCAGTAATGCACGCACGCATGCACACTTGCACACACACACACACACACACACACACACACACACATGCATGCAAATGCCCATGGAAGTGAAAAGAGTGTGTTTGATCCTTGGAAATGGAGTCACAAACAGTTGTGGGCCACTCAACATGCGTGTTAGGAACTAAAACTGATTTAATAAAAGACTGTCTCAAAGCAATAAGTTGAAAATTATAGAGGACACCTGATGTACTCCTCTGTCACCTCAGCACCTGCACACACATACACACATGCACTAGAGTCACATACATCATACTTATAACACATGCACACGCAAAATAAGAGAAGAGAGAGGGGAAGAAATTGAGAGGAAACTATTATGAACTAAATCAAAATGAGATACAAAAACATTGAAAGGATCTTAACAGAAAAACAACAAAATTTAAGACACACAATTTGCTTAAAAGTATTTTTATATGATAATAGCCATGTAGTAGTATGAAGATTATGTGTCATGCTCTGAAGAGAAGGTAGGTGAGGTTCAGAGGCCCATGTTTGAATCGCAGCACACACATTGGGCTGCTCACAACGAGCTCCAGGACATCTGATTCCTCTGGATTCTGCAGGTACCTGCAGTCATGTATACACTCCCATCCATACTATAATTAAAAATAAAATAAAATTTTAAAAAATCATAAAAAATTTCTGCTTATGATTTTTAGAGGATGACAAGAGTAAAGTTAGCTAAAATGTAAAACCAAAACAGTAAAAAGTAAAATCAAAATCAGTTTCTATTCCAAATAGCATCAAAATTGATCAAATATGTAGGAATTACTTTAATCTGGATCATAAAAGTCCTCCATGGAGATCAATTATACCTCCCAGGATCAGAAAACAGGTATTTTAAATAAGTGGATGATATTGAGAGATGGAATGTATTCTGTGGTGAGCTAAAAATGTACTCTCAAAACTGCAGCTGGATGTTTTGACAATGTGAAAAATTAACAAAATAAAACTTCCATCATCGGGCAGTGGTAGCGCAAGCCTTTAATCCCAGCACTTGGGAGGCAGAAGCAGGCGGATTTCTTATTTTGAGGCCAACCTGGTCTACAGAGTGAGTTCCAGGACAACCAGGAATATACAGAGAAGCCCTGTTTCAAAAACCTTAAAACAAAACAAAACAAAACAAACAAACCTTCCATAACAGAGAAAAGATCCATGAATAAGTACACAAACCTTAAAAATTATGAAGAGAAGAAGCAGGAAGCAAAGTCCCCTCCAGGACCCTGAGTCAGATGAGTAAACCTTTCAAATAATGTACTAGTGATTAGAGCAATAGCAAACAGACTCACCCTTCAAAATGGAGGTGTCAGCTACTGAGAAGTACAAAGATGTCTTGCTTATAGCCCCAATTCATAGCTACAGAAGGAATTGTTTAGGGGATGCTGTGGGGGAAAGTTTCTTTCTATAGAAATGATAGCAAAGCTGGCCTCCCTATGAGATCATAATTAGAGAGAATAGGAAACACTGAAAGAGGTGTCAAGATGGCTTGCTGGATAAAGGCATTTGCTGCCAAGCCTGAAGATCTGAATACAATCCTCAGGACCCCTGAAGACCTTCCCTCAGGAGGGTCAACTCCCACAAGTTGTCCTCTGACCTCCAAATGCATGCCCTTGCACATTTGAAGAACACACACACACACAGAGGCTACAAACAAAAAACTCTACTAAAACTTTAAATATTAGTATTAAAGATAAAGGCATAATTACTCAAAGATATGTCTTCATATCTAGAAAGTACTTCTTTTTAAAACACTGGAAAAGAAAAGTCCAATCTGAGCATGGTGCCACTAAGCTTTCCAACCTGTCTTTGATCCTAGTAGGAGAGAACTGATGCTTGCAAGTTGTTCTCTGACCTGCACACTCTCCTGCACACATGCACAGATACATGCATATGCATACCTGATTGTACACACACACACAAGCACAGAGAGAGGGGGCATGTATGCACAAAGACACACACAGAAACATAGAAAAGTTTTAAAACATCATATGGTAGAATGCAATGAACTCAAAAGCCTGTATTTTAAGTTTCAGGAGAATTTCTACGTAGTTATTTTTCATGCATGCATGTATGTATCTCTGTCACTGACTAATAAAGCTACTGTTTTGATAACAGATTTTCAAATGCTCATTATGTAACAAGATTCACTCCAAAATTACAAACTTGCCAGGCAAGAGGATTTTTTGCAAGATGTGACTTCTGAGCCAAGATTAGAACCCTGGAAATATGTTTAGCTTTACTCAAGGAAAGGCCATACACAGACGAAAGAAGCACTTAGAGGCTATGGAAACCTTCCAGTTGAGTTCATACCTAGCATTAGAGACAACTTTTTGTTTTAAAATTCTATTTTATTTATTTATATCCCAAATGTCCTCTCTCCCAGTCCTCCCTCCCCAGAGTCTCTCCATCACCCCCTCCTGTCTTCTCCTTCCTGTCCACCCATTAGCTGCCATTTCTGAACCTCACTCCCTGCATGTCTGTTACTATGTCACATCTCTTGAACCACTGCATCTCCTCATTTCCTTACTTCTTCCCCGTCTTTTCTCACAGTAGAGATAATTCTCAGAGTTGACTCCAGCTTGTGGAATCATACAGATCTATGGCTCTAGTCACAGATTTTACTTGAGATTCTGATAACCAAGTATGTGTCCTCATTGGATCCCTGTGGGGGTGCCATGGCAGGCGGTTAGCATGAAGCCCACAAGCCATCAGTGTTAGAATCACCATTATCTCTTCCTACTGCTGACTGATGTCTATAAGCTGACTGTCTGTCATTCACATGCCAGGTGATCCATAAGGGCACATGACATTCCAGGATCTCACCCTCACTCCAGGCTGCTTCTGCTGCTGCTGCGTGCTTCCCAACACTCGGCATTCACAGGCTCCGGAAGTCCTGCTCCTAAATGTGCAAATTTTACTGAAACTTACAGAAAGCCTTTTCTGGCTTCTTTTCTTTCTGGTATATGCTCCATAATCTAAAAAATCTACAGTTTTTCAGGACAACTTCTTCACAAGATTCTCCAAGAGGGCTAGCTACAGTCACCTACAGGAAACTGGATCTACGGACAAAGAAAGGCTGTTTTCACAGACACAGAACCCAGGCAGACCCTTACCTCCCACGCCAATCCTCTCCTCCAATGCCCTCCCTTTCCAAGGGGAACATCATAAAAACCTACGTACCTCTGTCTGACTATGGATTTGTGTCATAGACCTAAAGCTGTGACACAAAGTACTAAAGCATAGAAAATCAAGCAGAGGGCCACATCCTGCTTCTGCTGCACACAGTGTGGGTTATACCCATAAACCGTCAGAAATGGAGACCATGCTTCACTCTGTACACACCTATGAGAACGTAGAGGACACTCAGTGCTTAGCTGAGAGGTCAGTAAATGAAGGACAAACAGCAGCTACACATCTGAGGGGTTGTTTTGACTGAACCATGTCTTTCGGAAGTACATGTCCACCTGTAACCTCATACTGTGACCTTATTTGGAAATAGGATTTTTGCAGATTTTAACCAAGGTGGGGATCTTTAGATAAGTCCATCCTAGATTATAATGTGATTTATATACAGAGGCTGGCATCCTTATAAGAAAAGTAGGGGCTAGTAAGATGGTTTTGTAAGTAAATGTGCTGCCTGCTAAACTTGATGACCCAAGTTTGACCTCTAGGACTCCTCACATAGTAAATGAAAGATGAGAAGTGACTCTCACAAGTTGTCCTCTGATTTCTGTGCTTTGTGGCACATGCATGCCTGCACTCATACATTCACAATAAATAAATTGATGGCTTTTAAAAAAGAAAAAAAAACAGTAGAGGTCAAATAAAAAGACACTATAAAGATAAAGGCAAGGATTGGAATGTCATTGCTACTAGAAGATAGAAAAGACAAGGAGTCTCCCTTAGTGTCTTCAGAGGGTGTGTGGCCCTGTGGTACTTTGATATTGGGTTGTTAGTTTTCAGGGCTATAATAGTTAATTGTTTTAAGTCACCATATTTATAACAATTTGCTGTGGCAGTGAGGAACACCACACACACACACGCACACACATGCATACACGCACATACACTTGCACATCAACATGGTACATGTGACACAAACTCACAGGACAGACACTTTTTATTGCCTTGTTTCAGAAATCTCCTCCCTTCCACCCAGCATGAAAATACTCCTCACCCAAGGACGGACCCTGGAAGTCATGACTAGCATGGAACAGGGAAGTGACGAAAAATAACTCGATTGAACGGGCCACTGAGAACCAGGACAGGCCCTTGAAGGTAGAAAGAGTTTCCTATCAGTAGACAACCCATGCTACATTCTCCTACCTTCCTCTTTGGTCCCAGAATTCAAGGCCTCTCTGTGTTTTATTTATCTGTCTTCTACTGTTCAGTCTCCACAGCACTTGGCCTATTTTCCTGGAACAAAAGGACTCCACTTACCTTAGTGGAGAAATCTGGGATGATCTAGAGTGCAGTCTGTAGAGCCCTGTATATAGAACACTGGATCTGTAATGAGAGGATGGGAGTTTTATCTCTGTGGGTGCCTTCCCAAGAGGAAGGTTCCCAGATGCCTCTGCACTGAACCTGCCTGGGGATCAGGAGCTCGTGGTCCTGTAAGTCCAGGACTGGAGACCTAGAAATGCACCTCCCTCATTCCTGTCAACAGTATGTTGATCTGTCTGTCTGTCTGTCTGTCTGTCTGTCTATCTATCCATCCATCCATCCCTGTTAATAACTATTATGCTCCTTTTTTCCCTTTCTGTATATCTGCCTTCTCTTTTTTTCCTTCCTTTTTCCCCCCTTTCTCCTCTCCTCTCTCCTTTTGTTTGGAATACCTCTTCCTCCCATGTTTCTTCTAATCATTCTTTGTCTGTTCTTCTTTTAGATCTCAACTTAGATTTTCATCTTCGAAGAAAATCTCATCAAGGACATAGAGAGATGACTCTGTGGATAAGAGCATGGCTGTGTAATTATGAGGACCTGAGTTCAAATACCCTGCACCCACATAAAATATAGACATAGTTGTACAGATCTGTAGCCCCAGAATCATAGGGAGCAGAAACATGAAGACTGAGGGGGCATAATCGCCACAGGCATAACACCAGGCTCAGTTATACATTTGAGCCAGGGTGTTTAACTAAACATGATTCATTAAATAAAGAATTAGATAGTACATTGAAATCTCTTCTCTAGTTCATTTACACAAACACATCTACAGCACACACACACACACACACACACACACACGCACACACACGCATACATGTATATACACATTCACTCAGTCAGGTACATGCACAGAAAGAAAGAAGATGAAAGCTCCTATCAGCATTTCCTTACCCCATTCCATTGATACTGAGTATCCAGGTTGGGCTAGGCTTGTCCCCATGTAAACATTTTTAGAAAATTGAGTCAGATGTCTAGATATATATTCTGGTGACAACATTATGGAATTTCTTTAAGATTCATTTTCATTTCTTATTTATGTGTGTGTGTTTGATAGTGAGTCTCCATGAGTATATATCACTTGTGTGAGGGTGTACGAGGAAGTTAGCAGATGACATCAGATACTCTGGAGCTAGAGTTACAAGTAGTTTTGAGACCAGTGTGAGTGCTGGTCTAACCTGGGTCCTCTTCAAGAAGAGCAAATGTTCTTAACCATTGAGCAATCTCTCTAACATCTTAGCAAGTTCTTGACAATAAACCAGTTTCATAGGTAGTTGGGGAAGAACCTGCCCATTGGATGTTTTGTGATTTCTCTTTTATACAATTTTTCTATGAATCTTATTTGCTACATTGTAACTGTCCATTTTATGGAGCACAGTGTGATGTTTTATAATTTTTAGATTTTTTCTTACATTTTTTGTGTATATGTATGTGTGTTTGTGTGAGCTTGTGTCTATAGAACCTTTAAGGATTAGGGGTCTTTTGTTTTCACCTCCTGAGTTATCAGGGACAGAACTCAGGATATTTGGGTTGGTGGCAAGCACTTTCATCTCCTGAGGCAGCTTACCAGCCCTAATGTGGTATTTTAAAACATACAGTCTTTGGGTAGTGTTAAAATCAAGGTATTTTTTTCTTTTTCTTAAGAAAGTGTCTCATTATGTAATCTGTTAGGAATTAGTTCTAATGCTTTGTCTTATTTCGGCTCATCAAATTGGGAATCTGCTGTCCAAACGCTGAGGGTTCCTGCCCCTAGCTGGCTTTGATTGTTAATAAAGAATTGCCCTACAGCCCGGTGGCTGGGCAGGTAGATGTAGGTGGGACTTCTAGGTTGAGGTGTAAGGGGAGAAAGGAGAGGGAGAATCTCCATTTAGAGTTGCAGAAGAAAAAAATCATCCAAAATGTAGGTGGATAGGGAAAGCGGCCCTATGGAGGAAGCTGCCCAGAAGGTAACAGGGCAGTAAAGATAAAATATAGACTTTAGAAGGTGTTAAGCCAGTAGTGTCAGAGGGAAATCCATGCTAGCTGTGGGAAGTCTTAAAGGTGAGCTGTCAAGACATATCAAAATTAGCAAGTGTGTGTGTGTGTGTGTGTGTGTGTGTGTGGTGTGTGTTTTATTTGAGAATCCAGAGAGCTCCTGGGCAGGTGCAGACCTACCGGGAACCAAAGCAGTTAACTAATTCACCACTACAGTAATCCAGACAATGAGTTTAAATGCAGTCTTCTGCCTCAGCCTCCTGAATGTGAATTTGACTGATAAATCTGAAAAAAATTGCAATATTTGATCTTGTCAAACATATAACCTTTCTAAGGCTCATATTTTGTGACTATTTCCTGGAAAATGTCAATGGCATAACACAGTCACTGCTGTGACACTGGGCCTGCCAAGGCTGGCTTGGTGAACAGTCCGTTATGAATTGGGGAGGAGTTCATAGGACCCTATTCCTTCCTGATGAATTATCAGGGACTGAATGTCTCTTGGGGAGGAGGAATCATTTTTTATTTTCAGTTGTGTAATCACTAGTAACCCTCCAAGCTCCAGTTAATATTTCCAAATCTGTGATAACACAGACAGGTGGCTTTGATTAAACCCAGTGGATCATAAAACAAAGACATAAATGTGAGAAAAGGATTTCTAGAGAGGAGGTAGAATTTACATAGGTTTGAGTTATGAGTAATTAAAACACATTTACATTGTTATTAAAAGGTTAAAGATCAAATTAAACTAATACAACTAATTAACAATTAATTAATTAATTAATTAAGAGAACTGGCCTGGTGATTAAGAGAAGCAGGTAAAAGTGCCTGCTGAACAAGCCTGACGATTTTAATCAGTTCCCTGGGTCCCATCGAAGGTAGAAGGAAAAGATGGCTCTATACAGTTATTATCTGACTGATTATCTGATTTCACAGGGATGCTACGGCATATAGATCCCTCCACACATCATGCACATACCCAAATAAATTCTAACAAATAAAAGAAACTAAAGTCAGACTATTTACCCATTGTTGCAAGTGAAGACACAACTAAAGGCACTAAGTATAAACCAGCAAGGTACCTTTCTCTGCACATTACCTGCTGTCTCCACAGCCTTGTGTTTCCTAACCTTCTGAACTGCAAAGATGAAAGGCTGCTTATAAGCCACCTACTTAATCATACTTCTATTATGATAGCTTGAAAGAACTGATAAGAGCTTTAAACACTGTTTTGTTTTGATTTATGTGTTACTGTTTCTATGTTAGCAGTGAGATAGCCATTGGTTATATTTGCACTTATTCATTTAATATGAATCATGTACATGACCAAATGTATGTATGTCATAGTTCCTTGTCTTCATAAATTTATACATCACTGGCTTAAGAATCAGACACAAGTTTCCCCACAAGAACTGCTTTTTATCAGTTTTTGTCAATTTGTTTATCTGAAGCATAATATAAAATATATATCTTGACTTGTAATTGAAGAGTTAAGAACTTAGGGCCTATGAACAGGGCAACTGATGCAGAGGGGTAGAATTTGAGAATATCTGCTAAAAATTAAGGAACTAACTAGAAGTGTGCAATATAGCTCAAAGTAAAAATTTTAAGTGGTCATAAAATATAACAAATACCGTGCATGCATGACACGATTACAGATGACGATAGTTTCAGGGATATGACCACACAAGATCACAAATAGGAAAGCACAGCTTCCCAACACTAAGGAAGAAGTGTGGAAAAAAATCACTAGCGTGGATCAAACACAGACTTACGTGAGTGAATCACTTCAAGATTTCTATCTCAATTCAGAATGAGAGAGTTGACACTTAAATACTTTGTTGACAGAAATTCCTGTGGAAGCTTTTATTTATAGCATTCTTCAGCTCCTTATTCCTGAGACTGAAAATAATTGGACTAAGAAAGGGGGTGAAGACTGTATAGGTGGTGGACATGAGGGTATCAGTGTATAATGAGTACAGTCCCCTGGACTTGAGGTAAATTATGGAGGCAAAGCCATAGTGCACAATCACCACAGTGAGATGGGATGCACACGTGGAGAATGTCTTGTGCCGGCCCTCAGTAGACGGGATTCTCAAGATGGCAGTCACAATAAATATATAGGAGAGGACAATGAAGACCAGGCATCCTATGAGGGGTGTGACACACACCAAGATCACAGCAATATTGACAAAGGCTGTCCTTTCCCCACAGGCTAACTTTAAGAGGGAAAACACATGACAGAGAAAGTGATGGATCACATTAGATTCACAGAAGTTAAGGTGGAAAATGATTATTGTCAATGTCATCCCAATAAGTGAGCCACCAGCCCAAGACCAGGCCACAAGACGAGCACAGCTTTGGAGGCTCATAAGCACATGGTAATGCAGGGGGTGGCAGATGGCCACATAGCGATCATAACCCATGACAACAAGCAGGAAGGAGTGAGTGTAGCCGAATGTGAAGGAGAAAAACAATTGGTTAGCACAAGCTATAAATGTGATGGATCGATGGGTGGACAGCAGGTCAGACAGCATGCGGGGTGTGATGACGACAGTGAACAGAATCTCAGAGATGGAGAGGGCACAGAGGAAGAGGTACATGGGTGTGTGGAGTCTGTGTTCTGTCCAGATCGCAGCCATGATGAGCAGGTTCCCCAGGAGTGTGAACAAATACATCAGCAAGTACAGAAGGAAGAGAGCCGGGAGCATCTGGTGTGGGAAGGCTGAGAAGCCAAAGAGGATAAATTCTGATGCAGTGCTGTAGTTCTGACCAGGCATGGCTTCGGAGACTGATGAGATCAGAAATACACGGATGAAAACACAGCTCTGGAACAGAGCAACAGCAATTTTAAAAGCGTTGTGCTTGAAAACTTTAGTGGACATTTCTCATTCTCCCTAAAATTGTGACTCCCGTGAGCTTACAAATGAGTCCTAGTAATATTTGAAAAATCAGTCACTTAGTTTTCTTGAAAAGTATAGAAAAGATAAGAACACTTCCTAGATCATTTCATCATGCTAATTCAACCTTTTGAAATCCATGTAAGAATGCTCATGGGCTGTCAGTTGTGGTGGCACATTCCTTGAATCCCAACACTTGGGACACAGAGACAAGCGGACCTCTGAATTAGAGGACACTTCAGTCTATAAAGTGAGTTCCAGAACATCCAGGGCTACACAGGGAACCCTGTCTCAAAAAACCAAACCAAACCAACCAACCAATCAACCAACCAACAAAAAAAGAATATCCATGGGTTGGAGCTGGAGAGATGCACTAGTGGTTAAGATCACACACTGCTTTTGCAGAGAACCAGAGTTTAATTCCAGCACTTAATTGGGCAACTCACAACTGCATGCAACTCCAGGGATCTGATACCCTCTCTAGACATGGTGGGTACCTGCATTCATACACACACACACAGCACACACACAAAACACACACACACTTCTGTCTTTTTATTCTGTCTGTAGAAATATATTGATTAATTGAAAAATGACTTCCTATTGTGTCATTAGAAAGAACTCATGAAGATAATGATATGTTAAAAAATATCCAGCAGATATTCACGATATTTTAAAACATCTTCTATACAATATACATTGGCTTACAAAATACTGTAATATTTACCAAGAAGAAACTTTTGTATTAATAAAGCTATAAAAGGTAATTAAATATCCAAAGTTTATAGTCATGAGTGAATGATCTTATTGATATCAACTCTGCAAATCACCTCCACAGTGAAATTTATTTGAAATCTCAGTGATTTAGATGTAAATATGATTTTTAAAAATTCTCACCAAATTGCTCTGGAGAAAAAAATGTGGTACTAAACTAATTTTCTAAACAGGAACATGAACAGAGCTGTCCTCTCCCAGTTTCAGGGACAATTATACAGTCAAGGTAATTGTTTTTTCAATCGTATTGAAAATATTTTCTTATACAATATATTTGCATAGTAATTTTAAAAATATGATATTTATATTCTTTGATAATTTCTTGCATACATACACACAAACATTCATAATATATTTTGATAATATTACACTCCCGTCTCCTCTCCTAACTCATCCTAGATCCACTCCTCACTTCCCTTCCTCCCAACTTCATGTCCTCGTGCTTTAAAACTAATCTCCCGATTCCAGGTTGTGTTCCCCACACACTGATCACTAAGTGCTGTTCATCAACCAGGGACCTCACAACCTTAAGGAAGACAGAGTCTCCCTTTCCAGCAGCCATCAGCTCTCACCTGCTCGTCAGTCAGGGATGGATTCCTGAGTCCTTCCCCACACTGTGCCATCGTCAATTTTAAAAGTGCAATGTTGAAACAGCATGGAGACAGATTAGACTTATTAGAAGATTTTAAAATACTGAATTATTCAAAACTAAACATGAGACTTAAAAACAAAACTTGGCAATACATATATCAAGAGAAAGACGTGGAGTGTTTACCTATTTGTTTTAGGAAAATGCCTTTCGTGATCTAATTCCATGATAAATTGGAATCTAGAGAGGTTGAAGGCATAAAAAATAACTACCAAGCTGTAAAGTACAAAGTTTAAGAGAATGAGTTTGCTTTGCTGTCTTAGACTGTGAAAAACTAAAATATGGGCAATTCCAACCTCAGGCAATCATCACATTATCAACAAATAGATGGAAAAGTTGTAGAAGATAATTACATTGTCTAAAACTGACAACATAAACATATCTAGAAAAATCCCCAATGAAACCAGTAAGTAGTAATTTTGATGCAAAAATGAGCAGGAATAGAAACAGAAAGGGCTTACATGGTACTAGAGGAATAACCAGAAAAAAGGGAATAAAGGTAGAAATCAAGAATGAAAGGACATGAAGCCAGGCATTGAATTAACTGTCTAGAGTAAAATTCCCTAAAGCACAAAGTGTCCTATGTTGGCTGGGTTTGGAGATACAGAAAATCCTCAGAAATGCTTAGGAGTGTAGAAAGTGGAAACCTATAGACTCAGGACCATATGATGACTCAAAGGTAAAGGCAATTACAGCCAGGCCTCATGACTGGAGCTCGATCTCTGGGATCCACCGGTAGAGTGACAGTCCTTTGACCTCCAGATACACTTTCGTGGCATGCCCTGTGGTCCTACATGTGTGCATGCAGCACACACACACACACCACACACACATACACTTTCATGGCATGCCCTGTGGTCCTACATGTGTGCATGCAAGCACACACACACACACACACACACACAGAGCAATCAGTGGAAAGTTAAATAAAATTTAAAATTTTTTCACACATCTTCCAGGTGTCTATAATAGTTTTCAAACCTGTTTATGAGTGAGCATGCAACAGAATAGTTTCCGCGGTATTCATTTTAGTGAGGGACTTGCTTTAGTGTCTGCTTGTTCATAACTGTAGAGAAGGCAGTGGAGATGGAAGAGAAGTAAACAGTGGAATCACTGCTAGGACTTAGAAATACAACAGTGTAACAAAGAAATAAAGCAAAAACCATGGTGAACTCTGGAACATTGCTGTATTTGGGAATGCTGGAATCATGGGTGTCTGGAACTATTCTGTGTGGTCCAACGTTTAAGCAGGACACAACTATGGCATCTAGATACATGCTGCAGGGTTTCTCAACCTTAGCATTGGAAATACTTTCTTCTGTGGATGATGTCTTGTGCATTGTATAAGGTATGACAGCATTTTTGACTTCCACCCACAATATGCCAGTAAATCTCCTTCTGTCTCTCTGTCTCTGTCTCTTTCCATACACATTCACATTTTCCCTCTGGAGCAGTATCACCACTTATTGAAGGCCTTTAGCACAGTACTTGAAGTGAGCACCTGAGAGATTGGGTGATAAGGCCTCTGGGCAAACACTCCAGGCAGCCTCGGAGCAGGATGACTCCCTTGTTTCTAGTTCTACACTCTAACACCAGGCTAGGAAGCCTACAGAAATCAGTCCTGCTGAGCCGTTTTATCCTCTGCTGCCTGGTTCCTTGTTACCTGAGTCAGCGCCTCTGTGAGGTGCCTAGAGTTTGACAGCAAAGGAGCTTCTCTTGCCGGGAACTTGAATGTGAACCCACAGGAAGATTTAGTGCAAGAACGTACAGTATTTTGAAGTAATTCTCTGTCCTTTATCTATGTTATGCCTTCCTACAAGCTATTCCCACAGGACTCTTCAGAAACCCAGCCCAGAAAAGTTTCACCCAGCATCTGGGAATATAAAAGGACCTCAATGGGCCTTCAGGGACCAGAGGTCTTGACTCCTTCTAATACATAACAAACACTTTCTGCCACCTCTCTCTCCTCAGAGAATCTTCAGCATCTGCAAAGAATGAAGCATGTCCAATCTTTAGAGAGATAATCTTTGGAGACAGCTGACTTCAGTTCTTTCAGGTCAGGATAGTGTCTCAGGGAAGACGAGCTGGGGGAGACCAGAGTGGAAGCCAGCGCTGTATTCTGTGGTAAAGGCAGTTTAAAGACTTCCAAATATCAAGGCAGTTTGAAGCATTATACAGAAGCATGCTTTTCTTGGACATTGTATGCCCTCAGCAGTTTTTGGTCACAGCCCAACCTCTCTCACTTTCACTCCATTTTCCTAGTGATGAAAGTCAGTCTAACACAAGTGATGAGCCTCCATGATATAAGTAAATAGACAATGATTTCCTATAGCCTTTTCAGTCATCCCCAACATTAATTATCTTTCCTTCTTCTCTTCTTTTGTACTGACCTCACTCCCTCTCCCCAGTAAGAGTCCCCCATTTTCTCATTTCCCACTTCATTTCACTTGTATCCCACTATTCACGTTTGAAGCACTAATTTCCATCCTCTTGGTCAGTTTTTATATTCTTGGTTTCTGTGATTATAGCAGGTTATATACTCATATGAGAAGATTTGACATAGGAACCACAGATGAAAGAGAAAATGCTACATTTGTCTTTCTGGGTCTGCTTTATCTCTGCAATATACAATTTTTTAGTTCTATCCATTTAACCACAAAGTTCATTATTTTATTTTTCTTTACAGCTGAATAATAGCCCATTGTTTTAAGTACCACATTTTTATTATCTATCTATTCATTAGCTGAAAGTCATTTAGGTTGTTGTAATTTTCTAGGTCTTGTGAGTATAACAGCAGTAAACACAAATGAACAAGTATCTGTGGAGTAGCATGTCAAGTCTTTTGGGCATATGCCAAGTAGTACTATGACTGGTTCCAATGGTAGATTCATTATTAACTTTTTTTGAGAATTCTCCATACTTGTATCTGTGGTGTCTGCACCAGTTTGCAATCCCGGCTACAGTTAATGCAACTTTTCCTTTCCCCAGTCCTCTCCGCATTTCTTGTCAGTTGTTTTGTTGACCTTAGTCACTCTGACTGGAGTAAGATAAAATCTCAACTTAAAAAAAAATTACAATTCCTTAATCATGAAGGATGATGGGTATATTTAGATATTTAATTTTTATTTCTTATTTTAAGAATGTCCTGTTCGAATCTCCAAAGACCATTTTTAAGTGGGTCCTTGTTTTCATGACTCATTTCCTAATGACTCATATATTGTGACTATTAATCCTCTGTCAAATATGACTGGCAAATATTCTCTACCATTATGTGGCATTTCTCATCACTTGATTGCTTCCTTATGTTTACTTAGTTTTATGAGTTTCCACTTGTCAATTGTTGGTTTTAATCCCTGGTGAAATGGAGTCCTGTTTAGAAAATTCTTTCCTAAACCTATATCCAGTAGAGTACTACCTATATTTTCTTCTAACACTTTTAACATTTCAGGTTTCAGATTGAGGTCATTTATCCATTTGGAGATAATTTTCTTGCAGAGTGATAGACACTGGTCTAATTTCATTCTTTTACATGCAAATATCCAATTTTCCCAGTACCATTTCTTGAAGATGTTATGCTTTCACCAGTATATAGCTTTTATTTTTTGTTTTATTGTCAAATACATGATGGTGTGTGTCTTCTGTTTTCCTTTATTGGTCTACATGTCTCTTTTTGTGCCAGTCATTAACATGTTTTTATTACTATAGTTCTGTGATTTATCTTGAAATCTGGAATGCTAATCTCCAGCTTCATTTTCCCCCCTCAGGACAGTTTTGTCTATTTGGAGTCATTTGTGACTTGTTCCATATAAATTTTAAGATTTCTTTCTATTTCTATAAAAAATATTATGGATATTTTGATTGGGATTGCATTGAATCTGTAAATAGTATTTGAAAGAATGATCATTTTTACAATATTAGTAGTAATAATCCATGAGAATGTATCTTTCCACTTCCTAGTGTCTTTCTCAATTTTTTCTTGAGATACTAAAATTTTCATTATAGAGGTCTTTCACTTCCCTCATTAGGTTTAGTCCTAGCTATTTTTGAGGTGATTATGAATAAGAGTATATCTGTGATCTCTTTCTCAGCTTGTTTATTGTATATAAAGGTTTGTTGTAAGTCGGTTTAATATCCTGGCACATGAATTTGTTTACCAGTTCTAGAAGCTTTCTCATGAACTTTTCAGGATCTTTTATGTGTAATAGTAACATCTGAATGTAGGAATAGAAAGAGTTCGATTCTTCTCCTTTTGGTGTCCCTTTAATTTCCCTTTCTTGCCTTATTCCTCCAGGAAGTGCTGTGAGCACTGTACTGGAAAAGACTGGGTACAGTGACCAACCCTCTCATGTTCCTGACTCTAATGGAACTGCTTCTGAGTTTTCCCTGTTTTGAATGATGTTGGCTGTGGGATTGTTGTAGAAAGATTTCATTGTGTTGAGATGTTTTTTCTTGTCTTTTTCCAGCTATAATCTTTTATCATGAAGGTATCTCCACCTATTGAGGTGATCATGAGAGTCTTTTTACTTTAAGTTCAATTATTTATTTCGTTCATTAACTTGTATATATTGAATCATTCCTGCATCTTGGGCATAAAGCCAACTTCATCATGATGGATAATCTTTTCAACATATACATACATTGAGTCTGCAAATAACTTATTGAAGATATTTCACTGTGTGTTCAATGGGGATACTGGCCTAAAATTTTATCTTTTCTTTTTGTCTTTATTGTGTTTTAGTATTAGACTAGTTCTATCTTTATCGAGGGTATTTGGATGTGTTTCTTTTGTTTATTTTAAAAACATAATTGACCAAGCCAACTCAGTCAGTCAACAGGGTCTCCAGGAAGGGAGTGAGGATTGAAAAGAAAATACAATTAGACAATACTATAACATGACCCCAGTCAGTTCTGAAACTGAAGCAGGTTTTTTTTCCAGTCTGCTTTTACATTATTCTAGGTACAAAAAAAATATGTTTGGTCCTAAGGCATAAACAAAGTAGTCAAAAAACAAACAAGGGACAAACAGAGTAGTTAAGGAACAAACAAAGCATAAACAAAAGTCCTTAGTTACTGTATTCCTGTCATAACAAGACCCATTAAGACACAAAGAACACATTCCTCAGCTGTATTCTTCTACAGCCTACTTCCTTGTCCTAATCCAAAGTCAAATTCCTAGAAACAGCCCCCAAACCTCTCAACACATGATTTAAGAAGTATTGGTTGATTTGATCTGAAGAGAAACTGATCATGGGGTTCCCAATGGAGAAGATAGAGTGAAGGCTGAAGGAGTTGAGAGGATTCACGACACCATGAGGAAAGCAACAATACCAACAACCAGAGCCCCAGGGTCTAAACCACCAGCCTGGGAGCGCTTAGGGAGGGACCCATGGCTCCAGCTATATATGCAAGGGAGCTATATATAAGTGGGAGAAGAGATCCTTGGTCCCATGAAGGCTGGGCATCGTGGGGGCGGGGATATTAGAGGGTAGGGAGGTGAGGTATGGGGGAGGGTGGGTGGGGATACACCAACGTGGAGGCAGGAGGAGGGGGGAAGGGATAGTGAGTTCCTGGGAGGGAGGGGGGGGAAATGGGGTAAGGAGAGAACATCTGAAATGTAAATAAAATTTCCAATTAAAAAAAAAGTCAAAAAAAAAAAAGAAGTATTGGTTGTATATCTTCTTTGAAAGTGTGGTAAAATTCTGGGAATCTATCTGGACCTGAGTCTTTGTTTTGTGTTTTAGTTGAAAGACTGCTAAAGGAACAGAGCAACAAAATGACTTCTAGTGACATACCACTATAGTGAGTGCCTCAATCAACCTACATCAGACAAATTCCTTCTTGCAATAGATGGGAATTTACACAAAGACCCACAACTCGGCGATACACAGAGAGTGACAGACTCTGGAACATTCAGTGTTAAATAAGAGGTTTTCATCAAACCTCTCCTCTCAAGGCTCAGTCATCTATGCAGAAGATGAGTCAGGAAGATTATATAAGAGCCAGAGGATCATTCCAAGGAAAGAGTGTCTTCCAGACATAACAGGTCTAATGTACATATAGCCCAGATTATGGCACCACACACAAGACTTGCACAGCAAAGCAGATCACGTCCTAGCACTAAGAAAGAGAAGTAGACACAGGGCCCTACCTGTAACCAAGAAGCTGCCTGCAACTGATACCCATTGACAAAGGAGGAATTAGTTTACTCCAATAGAGTCTCACTGGGTATATCAGTCATATTTCAGGGCAGGTCCTATTCTCAGTAGTAGCTATCCAATGTAAAATGAAGTCAATGATATTTTCATGGATACTTTGGGGTTTTTTTGTTTTTTTTGTTTTTTGTTTTTGGTCTTCTTGGTCCTTTGTTTCTTTTGATTTTCATTTGTTTTGTATGTGAATTTTTTTTCTTTTTCGAGAGAGAGAAAGAGAGAACATAAAGTTGAATTGCGAGGGAGGATCTGGAAGGAATTGAAGAGTGGGAAATGATCAATACTTATTGTACAAAAAATATTTTTTAATAAAAATTAAACAGGAGAAAACAAAAATCAGTGCAATGAGAAATAATGCTAGCCCCGGAACTTATCATCTTTTATAGACATGGTAATTATGATGGTTAGATTTATGTATACAGAATCAGCAAGTGAAAAAAATCAACTAAAGATAGACAAGAAGGCCTTTTAAAATGTTTATGCACTTGCTCTCACTTATGGAAAGGATTTAATGAAAAGCAGGGCTGAAGCTTTGCAGTCTTGAGGTATACGGACCCGTCATATGCTCCATTTTGTATAAGATTTTATGTTTGGAAAATCTGCTATACAGGAGAAACATCTTAATCTTTCATGGTAAGAAAAAAATTTCTACCTCATAAATTTATTTGCTTTCTTGTATGATTATAACATGTTTTATGATTATACTATGTTATTCTACACTGCTTGAAAGATTTTGCTAGGATAAATAACCTGTGGGAGAGAAAATAAAGTGATTGAAGCCATCTCATTAGAGCATGCTTGTTGCAACTTTGCTCTATCCACCAAATGTGTATGTAAAGTGGTTGGAGCTTTGTGTATATGTCTGTCCACCCGTCCGTCCGTCCATCCATCCATCCATCTATCCATAGACAGCTATGTGTGAAGTTGTTGGAGTTTAGCTCCATCTATCAATGTATGTATGTATGTATGTATGTATGTATGTATGTATGTATGTATGTAAAGTTGTTGGAACTTGCTCATTGGAGCTTGTTTCATCCACCAAGAGTGTGTAATTGTGTGCCTGCTGACCCCACATCCCCTCCTTAGATCACTGAACACATTGTCGGAGCTGACTTTGACAGTTATGAAACAAAATATTTGATTGGGGCTCACTTATAGTTTCCAAGCTTTATTTCATTTTCTTCATGGTACAGGGCATGGTGGCATGCAGGCAGATGTGGTGCTGGAGAAGTACCTGAGAGTTCCACATCTGGATGCACTGGAAGCAGGAAAAGCCAGACACTGAGCTTGGAGAATTCCATGAAGTGCTTTGCCAGCCTTCTAGAGGCAGCATGGAATGTGTTCATGTTGAGGAGAAACAGACTCAGCAGAGAAAGGGAGATGAACTGTGAATATCAAATATGGAAATTAAAAAGACTAAAACCAAAACTTTCTGTTCCTGTTTAAGAGGTAAAAAGGAGTTGACCAGAACAACCAGAAGACAAAATTAAAGAAGAAATCTGGGAGAGGAAGAAAGGAAATTCCTAGTAGAAAACAAAGGGGACAGCCGGGCAGTGGTGGCGCACACCTTTAATCCCAAAACTTGGGAGGCAAAGGCAGGCGGATTTCTGAGTTCGAGGCCAGCCTGGTCTACAGAGTGAGTTTCAGGACAGCCAGAGATACACAGAGAAACCCTGTCTCGAAAAACAAAAACAAAAGAAAAAAAGAAAAGAAAAAGAAAACAAAGGGGACAAATATGGTTGAATCCATGCTTACCCTAGAATATATGACTCCTGAATTCTGAAAAGACATAAATATAAAAAGTCTCTTACTTGAGCTGAGGTCTTATATTACAGGGTGGCATTCTCAAATCCACTGTTTTACTCCCCTGGGAGAAAGTATGAACAGAGAGAAATCCCTGCATTCTCATCACAGTGTGAATGGTACTCTCTCCAGCTAAGCAGAAAAAGCTGTCAGAAGGTCAGACAAGAGTTGGAATATGCAGAAACCAGGAGATGAAAATCCCAGAGAACAGCATATTAATAAGCATCTGCCAGGCAGTAAGCTTTAGGGAGGAGGAACTCACAGTGTTACATGCCCGCCGGTATATATAAACAACTCATGTATTTATGTGCATGTCTGTTTATAATGTTGTTAATGGTTGCAGTTCATTTTTTTTTTAATTATTACTACTTTTATTTTTTACAGTCCAGCTGTTACCCACCTCCCAGGTCTGCCCTCCCACAGGTCCTCAACCCATTCTTCCTCCCCCATGTCTCCAAGAAGGTGTCCCCATCCTAGTCCCCATCCCCACCCCAGGCTCTCCACTCCCTGGGGCCTCAAGTCTCTGGAGGTGAGGAGATCTTTCTAATGAGCCCCTACACTTCCCTGGAGAATTTTCTTCCTTTAGCCTTTGTAGGGTAAAAGGTCCGAGCTCATTTCCAGGTTTGAAAACCCACCAATCTCCACTAATCCTGCTTTTGAAAACCAGTCATTCCTGAGCCCAAAATACCACCAATACTTGAACTCCAAAACTCACCAGTCATGAGCTTGAAAACCCACCAATCCCGAGCTCCCCATTCCCAAACCACCAGTTTCTGGGCTGGTTCCAACTTCAGTCTTCACCTTGGAAATTTCCACCCTGGAAAACTCCTCCAAGAAACCCTGTCTCCTGGTCAGTTTCCTGCTGCTTCTCACACCTGAACAGAGGCAGCCACTGTCTGTGTCTATCCCAGTAGGTCTCTTGCTTGAGGTTTGTTGTGCAGTGTGACTTTGTACTATTCCTTGACTCTTGACTGCCAGGAGAACTTTCTCTTCAGAGCTTCAACACTCCCAATTGGGAAACCTTTTCCCTCAGAGCTGTAACATTTACCGGATCTACAAAATAAATCCTACAGAATATATTTGCATATTTTCTTCTCCAGTCACAGTGATTTCATTCAATAAAGTGAGATCCCATTGGTAGATTTCTCTTGGGTAAATTTGGCCACAAGTGTTTACCAAGAAACAGTTCATATCAGAGTCACTGAGGATAAAGCAACCATGTACTAGCAGAGGATACAAAGAAGACAGACTCCGAATGAGGGAAAAAATTCCAAATCCTTTCCCACATCTTTCTGATACCCATTTGGTTTCCCTTAAATTTTACCTTTGAAGTACATATCGACCATTTAATGGTCTATGGTGTTTCTTATGTACAAATTCTTTTCATGTACTGCTACTGTAGGAGATACATCTTCAAAAGCAATGGGTTCTAGATGTTACTAGCTCTTCCACACTAACTACATATTCACAATCTCTCTCAACCACCTAAGTTCTGCCAAATATGAGAAGAGCATTACTGCATTTTTATGATTAACTGAGAGAATTGCAGGTCAGTGTTATGACTTGTGAATGTTATAATATTTCAGAAGCAGAGCCAGGAGGCTGTCATGTTTGAAGCAAGCTTGACTACTTAGAAAGACACAGTCCCCCCCAAAAATAGTGTTGACCTTTGTTCTTCAAGAATTTGTAAACCTAAAAGGAGTGAGTATTCATCAGGAGGTCTTAAGGACACCATAGAATCACATAAGGTTGTACAACATTCCTATTTGTAGACTTTTTGACAAGTTTCTGTGCAACAGTGAACAAAACTAAATATCAGACCTTGTAGAATTTGAAACAGTTGAATATCCTTAATGGAATTTGTTGAGAATTGATTTCAATATAAATAGAAAAGTAGTATTTGCGTGATATACAACTTACATAAAAAGCCGAAAGATGACTTGATAAGATGACCAGAATATATTATATGAAAATATTTTTCAAAAAAGATGTTTTAAATAATTTTTGTATGAAAGAAGGTCTTTGCATAATGAATCACAATAAAAGGTCTTACATAGCTAAGTGTTTCACCACATTTAACAGCATTAGTACATGACAGCACTGGGATCCTCCAGTTTGGAAAGATCAAGTTTAAGATCTTCGTTTCTCATCACTGGTATTACAGGCATGAAAACTCAGCCCCAGTACTACCAATTATTTGTTCTGATAAGATGTGGGAGCAACCTTATATTGTTCGTCTTAATAAACCTTTAAAGTGTTAGTTTTCCTTTTCATTATCATGTACAAACCCTCTAGAACAATGCATTACACTGTGAGGTTTTCATACATGCACACTACAGACCTTGATACTTAGCATTTTTATTTCTTCTGTAAGTAGTGTGTCAGCAAATACTTTGGTGCCAAACACTTCTAAATTTGTTCCCATAAGCATCCACAACAGGTGTTAAACATTGTAGTTATAATTTCTTCTTTTTCTTGGTTTTCTGGATGTAGTCATTTATCAAGATTTCTTTCAGGATTTGATAGTCTATATTTTCCTTGGTGTAGACTATAAGCAGTGTATTTTAAGATTGCTGTACTTTTGTGTGGTGTGTGTGTGTGTGTGTGTGTGTGTGTGTGTGTTTGCATGTGTGCCATCTTGAATGTTTGGATATCAGAACAATGTTCAGGACCCAATTCTCTGCTCTGTTTCTGATGAGCTGTGTACTTCAGGCTAGATATGGTGCCTGGAGTCCAATCCCTTGGGATTTGAAACAAGAGCATCTTCACAAGTTGGAAGACAGTCTGCTTGACATTCTAAGTTCCAGTCCAGGCAGTGTACACACACAGTAGGATCTCTCCTCTCTCTCTCTCTCTCTCTCTCTCTCTCTCTCTCTCTCTCCCACACACACACACACAAACACAAATTCCTTGTGACATATTATGAATTGTTCATATCTGACCTCCCAACAACTATTTTATTCTTTCCCCTCTCTCTGTAGTCTTTGACATCCTCATATTCTTATTTAATGATCCATCTACTGCTTTTGTTTTGTCTTTTTTTTTTTTTGTTTCCAGATTCTGCTTTCCACAAATCAGTGAAAGTATGTGGTAGCTTTTTTCAGGTAAAACATTAATATGAATGGGGATTACACTGTTTCTCTTATGATTGAAAGAAGCATTTTCATTGTAGAGGAAATGAGAGATGTCCTAATGACCTCCAAGAGTTAAACTGTTGGAACAGTGTCTCTGACTCGTCAATATGAGTGATCACTCTGGTGGTCTCTGCCAGGAGCTAGTGTGATCCTGAGTCCTGGGAATGTTTGCACTTGTGATGTAGGCTTTCATCTGAATCTTTTCAAAGAACTTTAAAGGTTCCTTTCATACCTCTTGCATCCTTTGTATACTATTGCTACAGTGTAACTACACACACAGAGAGACACACATACCTCACAATGAATAATTGTATCCTTCTTGGTATATTTTAACTTTCTTGCCTTGGTGGAAACATTAGGTGGACAGGTTAGAAAGGGGGAAAGGTCTAGAGTAAACTTCAGATGCCTTCTGATAGTGTTCTTATCTTTTTGGATGGTTACAAAATTAGTGCTCTGAATATTCCAAAGGAGACTACTCTTCTATTGTACATTCCAAATGATTTTGATAGTAGTCATATAGTTGTTAGGTCATGCAAAAAGTTCCCCAAGGTAATGGACTTGTAACAGTTCAAACCCTCTCCATTCCCTGATTCTAATCAGCTCCTCAGCCTCACAAAAGGTTGAGGTTTAGTTCACCTTTATCACCCTGGAGCTTACATGCCAGGTCCCTTTTCCTAATCCTGTGTCCATACTGACGTAGGGACTTCTCTTATCATGTAATCTTGTGTTTTGTTCCTAAAGTACTGAATCTCCTTACTACCCCATTAATCTTGTTGCACTATTTGTAAGTGGAAAACCCCACCATGTCCCACTATACACACCACCAGGAAAGCTGCTCAAAAACCCTGACAGTAGTTTTCTCAAATACCTGGTTACTCCAGATTGGATCAGGTTTATCACAGGAGGAAAACAGGTTTATCCCAGAACAAGTAACTGAAACCTGTCTATCTGGCTGTAACCCAGCAAGGAAAAGATGTTCTCCTGGTTATAAGATGACCCCTATTCTCCAACCCGACCCCTACCCCGCAGCCCCACTTATCATTCTCCAATCAGGAATGCTGTTGTGACATAGTATTAACGGTCCAATGAGAAGCATGGATATTCGGAAGGTGCGGCCGTTGTCGCCATGTTTGAGTCCGGAGAAGCCCTTGAGAGGTGTGCTCCATCGACCCTGTTGACTGTGTTTTCACTTAGGGAGGACGCCTGGATGCGTCGGAAGCAGAAGATGGTGAGTGTGTCCTCGGCCCTGTGAATCGTTTGTGGCGGGGTTTGTGACACTGCGGTGGCTTTAGCGTAATGTGGCGCTGCCACCCTGACGTTCCCCTGGCGCTGTGCAGCTGAAAGTGGCGTGGAGTCTGACACCAGCGCCAGCTTCCCACCTGTGCTTGAATTGTGTGCAGAGCAGGCAACAGGGAGTCTGGGGTCCTGGCCTGTCGCCGTGAAGCTGTTTTACTGTAGTCCAGGTCTTGTCAGGATGACTCCGGGTCACAGACTTGAGCTGCTGCAGACATTGCAGCTCTGGCAGGTTAGTGCTGCTCAGATTCCAAGCTGTGCTGCGCTGGGCGTGGGTGGCGAGTTCTATTTTCCCGTCCTTGCACACCCACTCGACCTGCTTTAGTTTACTCCTGTGATCCTTCTGGGTTCTTTTAAAAATTTCTCTTTGGTCTTGAAAAATTTATGCATATAGTCAATGAAATATGATCATATCCACCCCTATTTCTCATTCCAAGCCCTGTATATTCCCAATACGCCTCTCTTCCAGCTTCATTTGTCATTATTATTATTATTATTCCACCAGTTAGTGTTGCCAGTATGTGCATGGGTGTTTGTAAAGAGAATCCTATCAGTGGCTACTTCCTCTAAACAGAACGATTCTCCAAAAATACTGTTAATTGCCAGTAACTACTTAGTAATTTATTATTTTATAATTTAGTAATTTAGTATTTATTTATTTCTATGTTTGCATGGTGGGGAACAGGGAAGATGCTAATATGATGTAGCTGTGGAAGTCTGAGGACAGCTTGTAAGCATCTGCTCTCTCCATTACCATGTAGATTCCAGATACCTACCCAGGTCACCACGCAGGTGGCAGGCACCTTAACTGGCTAAGCCACTAGCCCCATCTTTCTTTTTTACATGTTAAAATAGACGAGGTTACATGGATTGCTAAAAAGCATTCTTACTTCTGGGCTTGGTGGTCAGTCCCAGTGTTTAGGAGGCACAGGCAGCTCAATCTCTAAGCTCAAAGCCAACATGATCTAGTTGGTCTAGGGCCGTGGGTTCTAGGTGAACCAAAGCTACATAGTCAGACTCTGTCTCAAAACAAATAAACAAAAGAAACAACAACAAAAAAGAATGGATTCTTTTTCTATTGAGTAGCATAAATCCATTTTATCTGTTATAGTTTAACCCTCAAGTTTCCTTGTTAATTATTAGATAACTTACCTAGAACTGAGTATGGAGTAGTATGTATCTTACTGTGTAGAGATGTATTGACATTTTATGACCATTAGTGTTTCATGAATGAAATTGAGAGTTTCCACATTTGCTACATAGGTATTTATATCTAATACATTTTGATAGATTGTTTTTATGTAATGTTTTCTGACTAATTTTGGTTTGGTGAAAGACCAGACTATATTAACTTCTTTCTGTTTGGGGTTAGCTAATTTTGGTATGTTTAATTTTAGTCTGGTGACAGGCCAAACTTCCATGGTTTGGTTAGTTTGAAATGTTAGTTCTCCACCCAGGCCAGGGATTTCATCCTATTGACCAGAGAGAGCTAGTTTTAGTTTTGTATCATCCACAACAAATACACACAACCATCACCACCCTTCCCAAAGCCCAGATTCCATCTCAGAAGAGGCAAGAGATAGTGTTATTCTAGAGAAAAGTATGAGTGTTCACGACGGGAGAGACGTGGAGCTAGGTTACCCTGGGTCCAGGCAACGTATGAGTCTTCACGACGGGAGAGACGTGGGGCTAGGTTACCCTGGTCCATGCTCCCTCGTGGAAGCTATGTCATGAGGTTTATAATAGTAGAACAAAAGTCATAAAAACTATTTTAAAATACATAGGTGGGTACATTTGAGAGGTGGTTATTGGGAAATGGAGAATAACATATAGGTCTCAGGTGCTGTCTGATGATATTCTTATTTTCAGGATTGGTAGAAGCCATTGATCTGCTAAGTTAATAAGTTCCAAGAGTTGTTTTTAATCTGTTAGTTACAGATCATCTTGTGACTAATTCTGACTAGTTCTGACGTAGAGATGGACAAGGAGTGGCTATGTAGGGGAGCCAAAGCTATCCCAGGATATGGCATAATTAGGCCCCGACTTTCTACACCACTGTAGTTCTAATCAGTTGTTTTTGCAGACAGAGCTTCTTTTTAGGAATTCCCGTTCAACACCCTTAACGGTCCTTTACTAAGCTGCCATGTTTTAAATGTCTTTTGTGTTCGTATATACATTTGTCTAGATTTACAGCTCATTATGTCTTTACTCTTTTTCTATCTTCTGTCTAATGGTTTCTCAGGATTATTGATTTTAATCTTTCTTTTGCTCAGTTGTATCTTTTAATGATAGTTTCCCTTTTATCATTCATTGTGGTTTTCCTTTCTAGTGTTCTACTCCTTCCCTCCTCCCTTTTCTCCCTCACAATCCCAGTTTCTTTTGGCTTTCTCCTCAAAGTCATTGGCATGTTACTTCATGTTGATGGTTTTGTTATCCATTTTAATGTGCAGTTCCTCTCAAGGTATTCTGGGTACAATTCATCTGCTTATTTGTATACTCTTTGAAGTCACTGATCATTTCTACTAGTAACTTTATAATAGTTTTTTTGAAAAAAAAAAACTATTTCAGTATCTTAGAGTTCAGTAGCTGAGTAATTTTGATCTTTTGTAGTAGGAACTGAAGAACATGCAGCTGGGTCAGAAGAACAAAGCAAATGTAGGGTGACAGAAGTTTAGAGAGCTGAAACTAAAGACGATAGAAGGTTTTTAACACACTAGAGAAGAAAAGCTTAAAGCAACAGTTCTAAAAGCAAGCAAGTATTTAGGGCCACCTTCCTGAGCTCACAGTAGATCTTAGATAGATGTTGAGCAGAAGTCCTGGTACTTGAGAGTACCACCTATGTTATTACCTGACTACTGCTACCACCCCTTGATACCAACCACGAGGGACAAAGAATGCCAAAGGCAAGTGGTTAAAGATCCCTTTCTTGCCTGTTTATAATTTTTATTTAGTTAGAGCAAAAAGACCCTACTTCCATGGAACTGACAAAAACATAATGTTGTTTTCTATTGGTCTCTGTATTTTTAGAATCTTTATACGTCCACACATATTTTAGTATTGCTTTTTCTAGTTCTATGATGCATCTTATTGAAACTTTTATTAGTATTGAATTAAATGTACAGATTTCGTTCAGTGAAATATTTACTTTTTTTTTTATGTTGTAAACTATTTTTTTATTGGAAATTTTATTTCATTTCAGATGTTTTCCCCTTACCCCATTTTCCCCCTCCCTCCCAGGAACTCCCTATCCCTTCCCCCCTCCTCTTGCCTCTATGATGGTGTACCCCCACCCACCCTCCCCGTACCTCACCTCCCGACCCTCAAATATCACCCCCCACGACGTCCAGCCTTCATGGGACCAAGGATCTCTTCTCCCACTTATATATAGCTCCCTTGCATATATAGCTGGGGCCATGGGTCCCTCCCTAAGTGCTCCCAGGCTGGTGGTTTAGATCCTGGGGCCTCTGGTTGGTTGGTATTGTTGCTTTCCTCATGTGTCTTGAATTCTCTCAACTCCTTCAGTCTTCACTCTATCTTCTCTATTGGGAAAACCCATGATCAGTTTAATGGTTAGCTGTGAGCATCTGCTTCTGAATATGTCAGACTCTTGCAGACCTCTAAGGAGACAGCTATATCAGGCTCCTGTCAGCATGTACTTCCTGACATCCACATCAATGTCTACCTTTGGTGACTGCACATGGGATGGATACCCAGGTGCAATGGTCTGCAGACGGCCCCTCCTTCAGTTTCTGTCCTGTACTTTGTTTCCATATTTGCTCCCTTGAGTATTTTGTTACTCCTTCTAAGAAGGACTGAAGGCTCCCCCCCCACCCCGACCCAACTTGGTCGTCATTCTTCATGAGCTTTATGTGGTCTGTGAGTTGAATCCTGGGTATTTCAAGCTTCTGGGCTAAAATCCAATAGTGAGTGAATACCATGTATATTCTTTTGTGACTGGGTTACTTCAGGATGATATTTTCTAGTTTCAATTATTTACATAAGAATTTTATCGAATTCGTTGTTTTTAATAGCTGAGTAGTATTCCATTGTATAAATGTACCACATTTTTTGTATCCATTCCTCTGTTGAAGGGCATCTGGGTTCTTTCCAGTTTCTGGCTATTATAAATAAAGCTGCTATTAACATAGTGGAGCATATGTCCTTGTTATGTGTTAGAGCATCTTCTGGGTATATGCCCAGGAGTGGTATAGCTGGGTCCTCATGTAATGCTATGTCCAGTTTTCTGAGGAACCGCCAGACTGATTTCCAGAGTGGTTGCACCATCTTGCAATCCCACCAACAATGGAGGAGTGTTCCTCTTTCTCCACATCCTCACCAGCATCTACTATCACCTGAGTTTTGATCTTAGCCATTCTGACTGGTCTAAGGTGGAATCTCAGGGTTGTTTTGATTTGCATTTCCCTGATGACCAAGGATGCTGAACATTTCTTTAGGTGCTTCTCGGGCATTCGCATTTCCTCAGTTGAGAATTCTTTGTTTAGCTCCGTACCCCATTTTTTAATAGGGTTATTTGGTTGTCTGGAGTCTAATTTCTTGAGTTCTTTGTATATATTGGATATTAGTTCTCTATTGGATGAGGGATTGGTAAAGATCTTTTCCCAATCTGTAGGTTGCCGTTTTGTCCTATTGACAGTGTCCTTTGCCTTATAGAAACTTTTATGAAGCCCCATTTGTCAATTCTTGATCTTAGAGCATAAGCCATTGGTGTTCTATTCAGGAACTTTTCCCCTGTGCCTAGGTATTCGAGGGTCTTCCCCACCTTTTCTACTATTAGTTTCAGTGTGTCTGGTTTTATGTGAAGGTCCTTTATCCACTTGAACTTGAGCTTTGTACAAGGAGATAAGAATGGATCGATTTGCATTCTTCTGCATGTTGTCCTCCAGTTGAACCAGCACCATTTGTTGAAAATGCTGTCCTTGTTCCACTGGATGGTTTTAGCTCCTTTGTCAAAGATCAAATGGCCATAGGTGTGTGAGTTCATTTCTGGGTCTTCAGCTCTATTCCACTGATCTTCCTGCCTGTCTCTGTACCAATACCAGGCAGTTTTTATCACTATTGCTCTGTAGTACAGCTTGAGGTCAGGGATGGCGATTCTTCCAGAAGTTCTTTTATTGTTGAGAATGGTTTTTGCTATCCTGAGTTTTTTGTTATTCCAAATAAATTAGAGAATTTCTCTTTCTAGCTCTGTAAAGAATTGAGTTGGTATTTTAATGGGGATTGCATTGAATCTGTAGATTGCTTTTGGCAAGATGTCTATCTTTACTATATTAGTCCTGCCGATCCATGAGCGTGGGAGATCTTTCCATTTCCTGAGATCTTCTTCAATTTCTTTCTTCAGAGACTTGAAGTTCTTGTCATACAGATCTTTCACTTGCTTGGTTAGTCACCCTAAGGTATTTTATATTATTTGTAACTATTGTGAAGGGTGTCATTTCCCTAATTTCTTTTTCAGCCTGTTTATCTTTCACGTAGAGGAAGGCTACTGATTTGTTTGAGTGGATTTTATAACCACCTTCCTGAAGTTGTTTATCAGGTTTAGGAGTTCTCTGGTGGAAGTTTTGGGGTCACTTAAGTATACTATCATATCATCTGCGAATAGTGATATTTTGACTTCTTCCTTTCCTATTTGTATTCCTTTGACTTCTTTTTGTTGTCTAATTGCTCTGGCTAGGACTTCCAGTACTATATTGAATAGGTAGGGAGAGAGTGGGCAGCCTTGTCTAGTCCCTGATCTTAGTAGGAATGCTTCAAGTTTCTCTCCATTTCGGTTGATGTTGGCTACTGGTTTACTGTATATTGCTTTTCCTTTGTTTAGGTATGGGCCTTGAATTCCTGATCTTTCCAAGACTTTTACCATGAAGGGATGTTGAATTTTGTCAAAAGCTTTCTCAGCATCTAGTGAGATGATCATGTGGTTTTTTTCTTTGAGTTTGTTGATATAGTGGATTACATTGATGGATTTCCAAATATTGAACCATCTCTATATTCCTGGGATAAAGCCCACTTGATCATGATGGATGATTGTTTTGATGTGTTCTTGGATTCGGTTTGCTAGAAGTTTATGGAGTATTTTTGCATCGATATTCATAAGAGAGATTGGTCTGAAGTTTTCTTTCTTTGTTGGGTCTTTATGAGGTTTAGGTATGAGTGTGATTGTAGCTTTATAGAACGAATTGGGTAGTGTTCCTTCTGTTTCTATTTTGTGGAATAGTTTGAAGAGAATTGGTATTAGGTCTTCCTTGAAGGTCTGATAGAATTCTGCACTAAAACCATCTGGTCCTGGGCTTTTTTTGGTGGGGAGACTTTTAATGACTGCTGCTGTTTCTTTAGGGGTTATGGGACTGTTTAGATGGTTTATTTGCTCCTCATTTAACTTTGGTACCTGGTATCTGCCTAGAAAATTGTCCATTTCATCCAGATTTTCCAGTTTTGTTGAGTATAGGCCTTTGTAGTAGGATCTGATGATTTTTTGAATTTCCTCAGTTTCTGTTGTTATGTCTCCCTTTTCAGATCTGATTTTATTAATTTGGATACTGTCTCTGTGCCCTCTGGTTAGTCTGGCTAAGGGTTTATCTATCTTGTTGATTTTCTCAAAGAACCAACTTCTGGTTTTATTGATATTTTGTATAGTTCTTTCTGTTTCTACTCAGTTGATTTCAGCCCTGAGTTTGATTATTTCCTGACGCCTACTCCTCTTGGGTGTCTTTGCTTCTTTTTGTTCTAGAGCTTTCAGGTGTGCTGTCAAGTTGTTAATGTGTGCTCTCTCCAATTTCTTTTTGTAGGCACTTAGAGCTATGAGTTTTCCTCTTAGCACTGCTTTCATGGAGTCCCACAAGTTCTGGTATGATGTTTCCTCATTTTCGTTAAATTCTAGGAAGTCTTTGATTTCTTTCTTTATTTTCTTCCTTAACAAAGTCATCATTGAGTAGAGCATTGTTCAGTTTCCACATGGATGTGGGTTTTCCCTTGGTTTTGTCATTATTAAAGACCAGCCTTAGTCCATGGTGATCTGATAGGATGCAAGGGATTATTTCAATCTTTTTGTATCTGTTGAGGACTCTTTTGTGACCAATTATATGGTCTATTTTGGAGAAGGTACCATGAGGTGCTAAGAAGAAGGTATATTCTTTTGCTTTAGGATGAAATGTTCTATAGATATCTGTTAAATCCATTTGGTTCATAACTTCTGTTAATTTCAATGTGTCTTTGTTTAGTTTCTGTTTCCACAATCTGTCCATTGGAGAGAGCGGGGTGTTAAAATCCCCACTATTATTGTGTGAGGTGCAATGTGTGCTTTGAGCTTTAGTAAAGTTTCTTTTATGTTTGTGGATGCCCTTGCATTTGGAGCGTAGATGTTCAGAATTGAGAGTTCATCTTGGTAGATTTTTCCTTTGATGAGTATGAAGTGTCCTTCCTTATCTTTTTTGATTACTTTTGGTTGAAAGTCGATTTTATTTGATATTAGAATGGCTACTCCAGCTTGTTTCTTGGGACCATTTGCTTGGAAAATTGTTTTCCAGCCTTTTACTCTGAGGTAATGTCTGTCTTTGTCACTGAGGTGTGTTTGTTGTATGCAGCAAAATTCTGGGTCCTGTTTGCATATCTAGTCCGTTAGTCTATGTCTTTTTATTGGGGAATTGAGTCCATTGATATTAAGGAAAAATGATTGTTGTTTCCTATTATTTTTGTTATTAGAGGTGGAATTATGTTTGTGTAGCTATCTTTTTTTAGGGTTGTTGGAAGATTACTTCCATGCTTTTTCTAGGTTTGTAGTTTCCTTCCTTGTGTTGGCATTTTCCATCAATTATCCTTTGAAGTGCTGGGTTTTGGGGAAGATATTGTGCCAGTTTGGTTTTTTCATGGAATATCTTGGTTTCTCCATCTATAGTGATTGAGAGTTTTGCTGGGTATAGTAGTCTGGGCTGGCATTTGTGTTCCCTTAGGGTCTGTATGATATCAGACCAGGATCTTCTGGCTTTTATAGTCTCTGGTGAAAAGTCTGGTGTAATTCTTATAGGTCTGCCTTTATATGTTACTTGGCCTTTTTCCCTTACTGCTTTTAGTATTTTTTCTTGTTTTGTGCATTTGGTGTTTTGATTATTATGTGATGGGAGGTGTTTCTTTTCTGGTCTAGTCTGTTTGGTGTTCTGTAGGCTTCTTGTCTATTTATGGGCATCTCGTTCTTTAGGTTGGGGAAATTTTCCTCTATAATTCTGTTGAAGATATTTACTGGCCCTTTAAATTGGGAATCTTCACTCTCATCTATACCTATTATCATTAGGTTTGGTCTTCTCATTGTGTCTTGGATTTCCTGGATGTTCTGGGTTAGGAGCTTTTTCATTTTGCATTTTCTTTGACAGTTGTGTCAATGTTTTCCATGGTATCTTCTGCGCATGAGATTCTCACTTCTATCTCTTGTATTCTGTTGGTGATGCTTGCATCTATGACTCCTGATCTCTTTCCTACGTTTTCTATCTCCAGAGTAGTCTCCCTTTGAGATTTCTTTATTGTTTCTATTTCCATTTTTAGATCCTGGACAGTTTTGTTCAATTCCTTCACCTGTTTGGTTGTGTTTTCTTGCAATTCTTTAAGGGATTTTTGTGTTTCCTCTTTAAGGGCTTCTACCTGTTTACCTGTGTTCTCCTGTATTTCTTTAAGGGAGTTAGTTATGTCCTTCTTAAAATCCTCCATCATCATCATGAGAAGTGATTTTAATTCTGTATCCTGTTTTTCCTGTGTGATGGGGTATCCAGGGCTTGCTATGGTGGGAGAACTGGGTTCTGATGATGTCAGGTAACTTTGGTTTCTGTTGCTTGTGTTCTTGTGCTTGCCTTTTGTCATCTGGTTGACTCTAGTGTTACCTGTGCTCACTGTGTCTGACTGGAGTCTGTCTTCCCAGTTATCTTGCTTGTGTCAGAACTCCTCAGATTCCAGATGTCTCTGTGTTCCTGTGATCCTAAGCTCCCTCTGCTCTGGATGCAGTAGATCCTCTAGGATGTCTCAGGATCAGGTGTTTCCACAGGAGCAGACCAGCTAAGTGTCTGCCCCAGGCCAAAGGACCAGGCTCCGGTGAAATATTTACTTTTTAAACTTTTTTTTTTGGTATGTCACAGGCATGAGTGTTCCAGCCTGATTTATCTTATGTTTTGATTATTGGTTTTGTCTGAGCTCTGTTGCATTGTCTCTCCTCTCACCTGCGCATGCACATCCTGTCTCAGAATAGCAGTGTTATACAGTTGGCCTAGCTGAACATCATGCATGATCTGTTAAATTCTAACACACATGCTCTCTCTCTCTCTCTCTCTCTCTCTCTCTCTCCCCCACACACACACCTCACATACTTATCTATGTATATATGATGGTGTATATGTATGTATATGTGCAAATACTGTGTTGAATTATGTAGCCATAAAAATGTAAAAACATACCGTACTAAAATTGATTGAACTCAAGATTGTACTATAAACATACTAAACTAGAGTCAGAAAGGATTTATAAGATAAGTTTTATTCCATATGTGGAATCTAGAAAAAAAATAAAAGACTTCAAAGTAGCAGGCAAAAAGTAAAAAACTAACTGTTAGGGTAGAATATGGGACTAATAAAGACAGTGAACATGGTGAAAGTTTGTAATGTATGTGTATGGAAACTTCATTGTGAACTACGTTGTTTTCTACAGTTTTTATATACTAATAAAAACACTTGAGAGATTTGTTCCATGAGCAGTGTAAGTATGCTGGGACTCTGTGTCAAGATGAGTAGCTGATGCCGAGAATGTTTACGACACGGGACTGACTCATCCCTGCTCTCCTCCTGCTTTCCAGGTTTATCCTTGTAACTCTTCACTGTGCCATGCATTGTTGTTGTTTGGGGTTTTTGAGACAGTGTTTTCACTATGTAACCTTGGCTAGGCCTGGAACTCATTATGTTGGAGAAGTCCACCTGCTTCTGCTTCCTAAGTGCTGGGAGGCAAGACGCATGCCACTGTGCTCAATCTGTATACTGTTACTATAACTTTAACTTAGAGCTTCCAAAGAGTGAGTGGTTAGTATAAACAATAGCATTCTAGCTTTTCTTCAGTATGACTCACACTTGCTAATTGTCTGCAATTAGGATTCACTTATCTCCCAACTTGAGTTAGTTCACAGCATTAGGACATTTTCAACAGAACATTAGAGATGTTTAAAATAAAATAGTGGTCATAACACTAAGTATAAACACAAAATATATTCTTTGTCATTAGAGAAATGTGACCCAGTATAGGCTGCATTAAGGTTTATATTATAGGAAATAAGCGTGATATGAATTGGGTGATCCTTTTTATGTGTAAACTATTGGTATTCAGTAGTTCTCAAAAGTACACATTTTACTTGTTAAATTCTTCACTCAGGGCTATGGATCTTATTTCCTATGCTTTATTTTTAGTGGATATTTTCAGCCATGTATTTATTTATTTACATTTTGTGTACACTAGTCCTTTGATGTGTAATTTGCATGCGCTGCAGGTACTGTTTTGTTGACTTCCATTTCCTTTAATTTTTGTGTATTACATTTCTTTGTATGTTCTATAGAAATAACTTGTTCTCTCTTGAAAGAAAAAGTTCTTTGCTTATATCCAAAGGTTAGTTAAATGGCCTTAAAGTTCTCAGGTTTGTTGTTACTTTTTTTTTTTAGATAAAATGTAGCTGTTAGACAGGGATGACCAAGGCTGGTTATACACACAGTCTAAGGTGGGTTTCAGTGTTCTTTCTGTCTGAGTCAGCGTCACTGGTTTGTCATTACTTTTGCTGAAGTGCAGCTCCAGCAGGGTTCAGGTCCCAAAGAGGAGGTGTGCAGTTGGTGAGGGAAGGAGACTGATACATTCTGAGGGAAGTCAGAATAGCTCGTGTGTTTATTGAAAAAAAAAAAAAAAACAGGCTACACTTTTTATATTCTATATTTGCATAGTAGCTTAATCACACGCAATGCTGAAAGCAGAGTTAATGATTCTAAGAGATGTGTCATCTTTTTACAGATTGTCTTTAACCTATTTTAGCCCTATTTTTTAGCATGCAGAATGAAAGAGGTAATCAACTTTATTACAGTATTTTTCTTTGAAGCAAAAGCAGTAAGTTTAGTAAGCATCTAAGTCCCTATTTTCTAAGGGTCAAGAAACCTACCAGGTGCCCCTTTATGTTTCTGCCAGCACGCTCTCAGCCTTTCTGGTCAGGGTGCCAGACACTGAGTTCTGAGAAACAAACTTGTAAGAGCTAGTTCGGTTCCTCAAGGGGCAGTGCTTGGCTATATAGCATCATAAGCATTAAGCTGTCTCCTAATTGCATTCCTGTGTGCCTTAGTCTTAACACTGTGAGCCTGTTCTCCTCATACGCTCCCAAAGAGAAGGTCTTGATACCTTCTTTCTTTCCCCAATATGCCATACCATCTAATTCATCCAGTGTATGCTCCTGTATGTGAGAGTGGGAGCAAAGCAGTCTAGTTTCTTAGCAGAGTCTGCTCTCATGGGGCATACCACATCTTGCCATTGCTCCTGTAAGTCATGTCCCTAGGGTATCAGTCATGGACACTTTCGATACTTAGTAACTGAACTGTTGCCCTCAGCCGCCAAGGCCTCAGGTCTGGCCCGTGTTTCTCTCGATCGTGTGCTTTCATCCTTAGGACAGGTGTAAGTGCTTGAGAGTTCCTGGAACCACCTTTCAGTTAAAAATGTTTAACTTCTCTATTCTTGGTGCAAACAGGTGGGAGGCAGGGGGGAGGGAGCAAGGGTGCACAAAGGGGATTCTTGTGTAGAAGTAGGCTGAGATTTTTTTCTAAAGAACTATGTTGTTTAAAGAGACTGCCAGTGTATACGTTCACATCTTCTACTAAAGCCTATACAAAATATCCCAAAGAAAAAAGCATACGAAAATCCCATTACATATAGTGAAAATCATCAAAGATGCAAGTGAAAGAATGCTGGAGAACTGTGATCTGTAATGTCTGTATGCTGGAACTTTGTCAAGCAGCGCTGGTCACCATGCAGTCCACATCATACTTTGAAATTACTACACATACCACAGGATTCTACTTTTTTTTTTAAAATTCTCTTATATATTATATCCTGATTGCATTTTCCTCTCCCTACCTTCTCCCAGTCTCCTGCCAACTTCTCCTTTCCCTCAGATTCCCCTGCCCTCTTCAGAAAGGAGCAGACCTCGCACAGAACATCCACCAGACTTGGCATCACAAGCTGTAATAAAACCAGGCACATACTCTCATACAATGCTGGATGAGGCAATCCAATAGGAGAAAACAGGTCCCTAAAGCAAACACGAGTCAGAGACAGCCCCCGCTCCTACTGCTAGGAACCCCTCAAGAACATCGAACTACACAACCATAACATTTATGCAGAGAGCCTAGGTCAGACCCATACAGGCTTCCTGATCTCTGCAAGCCACCATGAGTCCTGGTCAGTTGATTCTATGCACTGTTCTTGTGATTTTGGCTCCTCTAGTCCTTCCTTCCCCTCCTCCGAAGAACTCCCCAAGGTCCACCTAATATTTGGCTTTTGGACCAAATATGGAATCTCTCTGGTCTCTCTCATGACAGTTATGCTAGGTTCTAGTCCCAGCACATCCTGCAGGCAGGACCAACTGTAGGTCAAAGGTTTTGTGGCTGGGTTGGTATCCCAGTCCCTCCACTTGAGGTCTAGCCTGGTTACAGAAGATGTTTGGTTCTGATACCATGTTGCCTCTTACTAGGAGTCTTTGCTAAGATGTCCCTCGTAGAGTCCATGGAGTTTCCATTGCACTAGGATTCTGCCTTGCCTCTGAAATGCCCCTTAATTCCAGTAGTCTTTCCCAGTATTCTCTCTCTATCCCCACCACCCCATCTGATCTCTTGTATTCTCATCACCACTTTCCCCAATCCACCTTCAAAATCTATTCTATTTTCTCTTTGCATCTCCCCTTCCCACCCCCCCTTAGGGCAGCCTTTTTATTTAGCTTCTCTATCCTATGGATTGTAGCATGCTTGTCTTTTAATAGCTAATGTCCACTTACAAGTGAATACATACTATGTCTTTCTGGGTGTAGGTTGCTTTCCTCAGGATGATTTTCTTTTTCTAGTTCCATTCATTTGCTTATCCATTCTTTGGTTAAAAGGACATCTAGGTTGTTTCAAGTTTCTGGTTATTACAAATAAAGCTGCTATAAACTTAGTTGAATAAGTCTTCTTGTGGTACCATGGAGTGTTCTTTGCGTGTTTGCCAGGAGTGGTATAGCTGGGTCTTAGGTAAAACTATTTCCAATTTTCTGAGAAGCCACCAAATTGATTTCCAGAGTGGCTGTACAAATTTGCACTCCCACCAGCAATGGAGGCGTGTTTCCCTTGCTCCACGTTCTCCATCATGTGCTGCCACTTGTGTTGTAAGATGGAATCTCAGGATTGTTTTGATTTGCATTTCCCTGATGGTTAAGGATACTGAACATTATTTCTTGGCCATTTGAGTCTTGAGAATTCCCTGTTGAGAAATAGAGAGACACATGGTACTATTTCATCTTCCCATTTCTTACAAACCTTGATTGTTGCCGATGGAATAGTCACTTTATATAGCAATCAGACTCATTGTTGATCAAGGTCTTCTTTCTTTTTAATGAATTTTCTGTTTGAATTTCACTTTTTTTACATTTTGTATTGGTGATTTTATTTATTTACATTTCAAATGTTACCACCTTCCAGTTTCCCCTCCACAAACCCCCTATGTCATCCTCCCTCCCCCTGATTCTATGAGGGTGCTTACCCACCCACTTACTCACTCCCGCCTCACCGCCCTAGCATTCCCCTATGCTGGGGCATCGAGCCTTCATAGAACCAAGAGCCTCTTCTCTCATCGATGCCCGACAGGGCCATCCTCTGCTACTTATGCAGCTGGAGTCCATCTATATGTACTCTTTGGTTGATGGTTTAGTCCCTGGGAGCTTTGGGGGGTTGTGGGGGCTATGGTTGGTTGATATTGCTGTTCCTCCTATGGAGATGCAAATCCCTTCAACTCCTTCAGTTCTTTCCCTAACTCCTTCATTGTGTTCCCCGTGCTCAGTCCCATAGTTGGCTGTGAGCATCCTCATCTGTATTTGTCAGGCTCTGCCAGCGCCTCTCAGGAGACAGCTCTATCAGGCTCCTGTCAGCAAACACTTCTTGGCATCAGCAATAGTGTCTGGGTTTGGTATCTGCATATGGAATGTATCCCCAGATGGGGCAGTCTCTAAAGGGCCTTTCCTTCATTCAGCCTCTGTTCCATTCTTTGTTCCAGTATTTCCTTTAGACAGGAGCAATTCTGTCTGAATTTCATGTCACTGAATCTACTGCATACTGTGTTCTGTTCATCTTGTCTTTAATATAGTTTCAAAATGTTCATACTCTTTTTTTTATTTTTCTAGTATTTGCTATCCACCCCAGGCAGGCCTTGAATTTAAGGTCTTGCATTCAGTTATCAGAATCAGGCTATCATTTTCTTATTCCTAATGTTTTTAATGGTAGCAAACATTTATTATTACATACAGGTTTGGATAAGTAATTCTAATTAACAATCTAAAATTTTTGTGGGAATTACATAATTTCATAGAGCCATGATGATGATTTTTGACATTAATGTGCCATCATTCCCGTGGTGTCATTGTCCACTGACATTATTTAAAAAAAAAAAAAAATGTGTATTATTTATAATTGACCACAGCGAATTGCCATTTGTAAGCCTTAGTCAAAGTTGGTCTATGAAAAATCCATCTGTTTTTAATTAATACTCTTCTATATGCTCATTTTATAAAAACAGACTTCTTAATGAAGCAACTCATGTTGAGCACATCATGAAAGAATGTTCTCAGTGACCACTAAGTAACAAATTGTGTCAGTAGATGTTTCCTTTTATCTTTGAGACCAATGATAGATTTTTCATGTAAACTTACTTTGGGGTTTTGATATTTTAAAGACCATGTTTCCATATTAAATGACAAGGATAATAGTTTACAAAATACTATTTTATATTGTTATAAACTTGTGAGTAGCAGTGATCAAGTACAATAATTGTGCTGTAAGGTACAAAGAGTAGTTTGAAACCAGCATCACAACAAAGCACTGTGATATATTTTTCCTTTACTATACAGATATACACTATTCTTAGAAGTGTGTGACAAGATGAGAGGATAATTAATAAACGTCTAGTGGCCATGATTTAAAGTGAATATACTAAGAAAGCATGAAGGAAACTTATCAAGTCACTAATGTATTTGCAGGCTATTTCCATCATTCTTCTAATAGCTGTATTTTAATATTACCTTTGGATAATTTTAGGAGCCAGTGACCTTTGAGGATGTGGCTGTGAACTTCAGTCCAGGAGAGTGGGCTCTGCTGGATTCCAGTCAAAAGGAGCTCTACAGAGACGTGATGACGGAGACCTTTATGAACCTGATCTCCATAGGTAACAACAACAACAAAAACCACCACCACAATATAATTTCTTATTCATGTGTAGAAAAACTGTTTCTTAGTCATCTGTATCATTTTATGACTTGAAACACTGAAAGGGAACGTGGTAGTAAATATACCATTATACAAGAAAAAAGCTAGAAAGTAATGACCTATATATAAGGAGGATTAATGTAATGATTTCTTGCTGTTCATTTTTAGGGAAGACAGAGGAAGAAAGTATGGATGTGAATTACACAAAGCTCCAGAGAAACCCGAGGTAATTTACACACACAGAAAAGGCAATTTGCATCAGGTATTTGAGAGGGACAACAAATCTGGGAAATTAGAAAGTGATCCAAATAGATCAAAATGTAGATTGACTTAACTTCAAAGTTTTTTGTAACCCTTTACCGAGCCTGTGCATTCCAGAATGGATGACCCTGACCCTCATGCAGTACTATATGGATTTTGTCCTGACTCTCATGCAGTACTATATGGATTTGTGGAATGGATGACCTGACTTCATGCATACTAATATGGATTTGTGGCCTACACCTCTTGCTGTACTTTTGAGGGAGCAGTAGCAGAAAGAATTCACCTTTAGCTATTTTCCAGTGGCTCATTAAACAAAAATGCCTTTTGTGTACAAAGGTATTTGATGTATTGTTAGCAAGTTACCTTTGGGCTTTATAAACATAAGGTTTGTGTGTGAAAAAAGGTAAGTTTAGAGTTTAAATCAAAATCTGTCTTCAATAAATTGCATAAAGGATATTTAACTATTTAGAATTTGATGTCTGATCTGTTTTATATTGCATTAGGAAAGTTCACCTTTGTTAACTGTGTCATTGACAATGTTTATCAAAATAAGCCTACAGAACCTTTTATGATTGTATGCTGTCCTCAGCACTTCCTGCCGAGTGCTCAGTTCTTTTATGTTCATAAATTGTAATAAACTCTGCTTTTTCCCTGTCTTGGGACAGGCCTAGTTTGCACTCAACTTGCTCATTTTCTGCCACTGTCTCCTGAACACTGACTGCAATAACAGGTAGAGGCCACAAAATCCGTCATGTAGTACCTACCTAGTTATATAACAGGAATAATGTGCGCTCTCTCTCTCTCTCCTCTCTCTCTCTCTCTCTCTCTCTCTCTCTCTTCAGAATTCAGGTGGTTGAGACATTCTGTGACTCTGCTTGTGTTAGTCAGTGTGCAAAGACCCACCAACAGATGACAGAGCATATCGTTAGTGTGAAGAGTCTTCCTGCAGTCACAGTCTATGAAAGCAGTGTGACTGTAAAAACCATCGATGGCCACTCATCCTCAGATGCGCTCCTTAGAGATGAAAGTGAAGAGAAACCGTACAGATGTCAGGAACTCATGGAAAAGGCTATCAAACATGAAAAATGTTGGAAAGATGTTATCTATTCTGAATCCTTCCAGACACTGGAGAGGGTTCCTGCTACAGAGACTATTTGTGAAAATAAACAGACCAGTGAATCTTACAGGAATCTCATTTCTCATCAAGATTATGAGAGAACTCACACTGGAGATGAGCTACCTGAGTGTAAACAATTTGAGAAAACCTTAAAGGAAGAAAGTTATATTCAAGTATGTGAAAGGATCCATACTAGAGAAAAACCATTTGAGTGTAAGCAGTGTGGAGAAGTCTTTGTTAATTCCAGTCACCTGACGAAACATCAGAGAATTCACACAAGAGAGAAAACATACTCATGTAGACATTGTGGTGAAACTTTTCTATATTCCATGGCCCGTCATAATCATGAAAAGACTCACAAAAGAAAACAGAGTTTCATATGTAAACATTGTGGGAAAGCATGCATTCATTCTCATCAACTTCTTCAGCATGAAAGACGTCACACTCGAGAGAAGCGCTATACATGTGATCGATGTGGCAAAGCATTTAGACGGTCTTCAAACCTGCACAAACATGAAAGAATTCACAGTGAAAAGAAACTTTATGCATGTAAACATTGTGGGAAGGCCTTTATCAGTACAGGCAACTGTTACAACCATGAAAGAATTCACACTGCAGAGAAAACCTATGTTTGCAAGCAGTGTGGGAAAGGATTTACACTGTCCTCATACCTTCGAAAACATGAAAGAATTCACACTGGAGAGAAGCCCTATACATGTAAATATTGTGGGAAAGCCTTCACCCATTCTAATGCTCATTACAGGCATGAAAAAATTCACACTAGAGAGAAACCATATGTATGTGTAGAGTGTGGGCAGGCATTCACCTTTTCCAAATCCCTTCAAATACATGAAAGAACTCATCCTACTAGAGAGAAATTCTACACGTGTAACCAGTGTGGGAAAGCATTTACATGTTTCTCATACCTTCGAAGACATGAAAGGTCTCACAATGGAAAGAAACCCATTGGGTAGAACTTGTACCTGTGTAAGCTACGTGTAACTAGTGGATATTTATTTATCATGTGTTTGTTTATTTGCATGAGGTTTGGGGCAAGAATCCACTCATGCTTTAGTGCACCTGTGGGGAGCAGCAGACAGCTTTCTGGATTCAGTTCTCAGAGTTCCTTTATGTAAGACCCAGTGATGGAGCTCAGATCCTCAGTCTCACCAACGGGACCTTTCTAAGCCATCCCACCAGCATTGACTTGCTTTTTTCATGAATGACATTTTAAAAACAGCTTTATATTTTATAGTTTTCTGTGTATACTTCTTCAAAAAAAAAAAAGAAAAGAAAAACAAAAAGCAAAAATACAAGTAATGTATTTTTACAGATGGGGCTTGAAAGATGGCTAAATAGTTGTTTACCTGCTGTGCCTGCAGAGGACCCATGTGGTGACTCACAGCCACCAGGAACTCCAGTTCCTGGTGATCTGACACCTTCTTCTGGGCTTTGAACATTACATATACATACTTGCACACAAAATACATAAGATAATAAGCCTTTAAAAGAATGGAGATATACTAGGCATAATATAAAACTTATAAGTGTAATTTTCCCCATATGTGCAAGTGTATATAGATGTACACCTGCGCTTGCACCAGGCATCACAGTGTATGCCTTTATTCCAACACTGTGGAGACAGAGGCTAGAAAATGACAACGCTGAATATAGGGGTTTGGAATACAATTTGTGAGATTTAAGAAAAGACTATTTCCAAGCAAATTAACTTGTCACTGTTAAAACATGAGAGAACCAAGCGTGCTGGCACACACCTTTAATTCACGACTTGGAAGAGTTAGGCAGGTCTGTCTGAGCTCCAGGCCAGTGAGGGATACTCAAACCCTGTCTCAAAAAAATCGAGGAGGGTTGTTAGTTTAACATAACTACTTCAAAGTCAGCCCAAGCTACATGAAACTCAGAAAGGAAAAGGAATGTTGTGAAGAGGTAAAAATTCTAAATTTTCTTTATAATTGAATTTTGCAAAAGTGAGTGCAAATACCTTAACCAAATTAACATATGTAAATAAAATATTCCTGAAATGACCTGAATGAATTACATAAAGGTTATGTGTGTTTATAATATTTGCCTATTCTTACTCAAGACTTCTTGACTGTATAATACTTTTTTATTGAAAGTATAACTTAATGAATAATTTAAGTATGATTGCACATGACTGTCATTCCTGATGTGTAAAACTGAGACAAGAGAGTAAATGAGCATCTGAAGACCATGGAGATACTACCTTAAGGAGCACAAACGTAAAGTCTTTGAATTGTGGTAATGGAACTTTTGCTAAATCAACTGCGTTTCAGCCACGTAAATTGATATTTTTTTAATGGGTGGGGTTAAGTAAGTCATGAGGTGATGCTTTACCCTTTACTGTAGAGCTATATTGAGTTCATTGAATTGAAATGCATTTATAACCTGGCAGGCTATATTTATAGACACTTTATAAAATTGCAGTTATTTATTGTGTCTTTAGGCATGTGGATCCCAAATGTACATTTAGAGTCAGGGAATAATCTTAACACATGAGTCCTTAAGATAGAACTTGGGTTGTGGGCTTATGGGCATGTACATTTTTCACCAGCCCTTTAACTAGTTTTTGAACAGTTGTATTTAATGTGAGATTGAAAATGTATCAGTATTTTTTGTTGTTGTTGTTTTGGTTTGGTTTATTTATTTATTTATTTATTTTGGTTTTTCAAGATAGGGTTTCTCTGTGTAGCCCTGGCTGTCCTGGAACTCACTCTGTAGACCAGGCTGGCCTCGAACTCAGAAATCCGCCTGCTTCTGCCTCCCAAGTGCTGGAATTAAAGGCGTGCGCCACCACCGCCCGGCGTTGTTTTGTTTTGTTTTGTTTTGTTTTTCAATACAGGGCATCTCTGGCTGTCCTGGTACATGCTCTGTATACCAGGTTGGGCTCAAACTCAAGCTATCTGCTTGCCTCTGCCTCCCGAGTGCTGTAATACAGGCATACGCTACCACCACCCAGTGTGATGTGTATTTTCTCCAAATAACAAAATTTTTGTTTTTTTAGGTTTTGGCGTGTGTGTGTGTGTGTGTGTGTGTGTGTGTGTGTGTGTGTAAGAGTAGAGGTCAGAAGAAGACAACCTTCAAGAGTTCAAGAGTTGGTACTTTGACAAGCTGGAATACCTGCTAAACCCTGCCACCAACCCCAAATAAGTTTTTTTTTACATTGTTTTAAGCACTGTAACTAATTATAAGGAATATTTTCTAGTATTGAAAATGCTGCACACACGTTTCAACCGTTAAGAGGATGCATTGACATTGCATAGGATCTGAGTTTATGAACCAGAACCTGGGTGCAGCTGCTCACAGCCACACCCACCTCCAACTCTGCTAGATGTAATATAGCTGACCTCCAAGGAGACCGGCACTCACAGTCACATACCCACCCACACTGATCACCATTCCGTGTAGCTCAGTTTTGTTATGACTGAGCAGTACTGAGAGGTTGAATATAATTATATCGTTATAAATAATTTTCTCATTTGGAAGGCTGTAGTGAGAGGATGTAAATTATGTGTACAAGTTAATCTCATCTCAAAAATGTTAATTGCAGGATGTGTTGGCACACTCTTCTAATTCCAAACTTGGCAGATCTCTGAGCTCAAGGCCCACCTAGTCTACATAGGCAGTTCCATAAGACTGACTTCTTATTGGAGTTCACAAAATATATTGGATTCTGTTTTCCATCAATATCTTTTAACTTCACAAGACTTACAAGACAATGTTCAAATCAGTTATGGTAAGGAAAAATGTAAATGAGATGTGTGTTTAATGCATCCAGACTGGTGAACATTATCCTAGCCTACACAGTCACTTGGTGTAAAGTTGGCTAAAAACATGATTTTTAAATAAAGTATTCATTGTGTGTAATCTGTATAGTAACAGTTTTGTCCATGTGGACACAAATCGTCATAACAGAGATCACTACTGCTATTTGTAGTCATCAGAAAATACAATTCAGCATATTGTTACCCAACAAGAAATCCAACTTTAAAAGACTCAACTTTCCTTGCCTTTTTTACATCCTTTTATTAAAAGTCGATTATTTTCTCATACAGTATATCCTAATTGCAGTCCCCTCCCTCGTCTCTCATTTCCTCCTCACTTGTCTCCTCTGGATCCGCTCCCTTCTTATTAGAAAAGAACAGTTTTCTAAGAGATAACAACCAAATGACAAAACCATCACACTGAAGCTGGGCAATTCAGCCCATCACAAGGAATAGAGCCCCAAGAGCAGGCACAAGAATTAGAGGCCCACTTCTTTTCACTCAGGAGTCCCATAAAAAAAAATATATATATATATATATACTAACCTGGAAATTGTAAAATATACACATAAGATTTGATGCAGACCCAGCTAGGATCCGTGCTTATTGCTTCTGTCTCTGAGTTCATATGAGCTTTGCTCTGTTGATTTAGAGGGTCTTGTTCTGGTGACTTCCATTTCCTCTTGCTTTTTACATTGTGCCTCCTCTTCCTTGGGGTTTCCTGAACTCAGGGTGGTTAAGGGAGACATCTCATTTAGAGATACCTAATCCAGGGGTCTCTAATGTCTGTCTCTGGTATATCTCTCCCTTCCCCCTCCCCTGTGTGTGTGCGTTGTGTGTGTGTGTGTGTGTGTGTATGTGTATTAAAGACAACTCACTATACAGTATTGACGGGCCTGGAACTCTATCTAGACCTTGCTGGTCTTTAACTCATAGATGTACCTGCTCCTGCATCCCTAATGCTGGACTAGAAGTGTGGGCCGTCACAGCCAGCCTTTCTTTGCACTTTTACTTTTCAACTGTCATCAAAACAAACAAACATGCCAAGTCAGACCCTGGCAAGTCATCTTTCTTAGGCTAGTAGAAATACACAAACCTATTTTCATGGATGACTTACAATCTTGATCTCATGACTCTCAAGACAAAAACGTTTGAGTTTTTCTGGTATAAGCTGAGTGATGGCCAGAAATAGCACCACTTGCATTAGATGTTATTTTTCTATCATGGTGGATAAGGAACCAATTCAGTACATATGAAATAGAGGCATTCTTTGTATGAGAGTTAAGAGAAAACTAATGGTTATAATTCCTGTTGATAATTCTGTTAGTAAAATGAGGTTGTGAGAAAACAGTAAATATTTATGTGATGCAAACGAAAGATCAGTTTTTAAACACATACTCAACATGTTGAACCTTGGCTTTAATCCCCATTACTGCCAATAGAACGAAAAAGCAAAGATCAACCTAAGGGTTAATAAGTAAATTTGTAGATATGATTTTCTTAGAAGCAATTTGTATTTCATCTGTCTCCAGAAAGCACAAACTTAAATTTGATAGCACAAACTTATTACAAAAAGGTAGTATCAAATGAATGGTACTATGAATTGTCTAACCACTTGTTTTCTGGAGTTTCCTTAATCTCTGCAGTCCTTTAGAAGACTTCCCATACTGTGTATAATGGACTAGAGAAGTGAAATACAAAAAAATAATGTATTCAAAATGGTTTGAAAACCACACTAGTTTTAATTCTTGAGGATTGTGTGGGGAGGAAAAAGGATCATACATTCATTGGCCATTTGTAGTTGAGCTTTGAGAACTGTTCATTTCACGTAGCTCATTTTTAGGTTGTCTGATTTCTTTATTATTAGGTTCTTTAGTTCACTGCATATCTTACATATTAATTCTTGTCAGTTGTGCAATGAACAAAGGTTTGTTCCCATTGTTTGACTGATTTTTCACTTGGTTGTTCCTTTTACTATAAAGCAACTTTTTTTTTCCCCATAAGGTGAGAAATAGGATTTTATTTTTATTCTTCTAAATGTGGAGTAGGCTATTTTTGTATTATTCTGAGTGGTATCTTGGATAAAAATGAGGTGTTAGTTGCACAGATTTACAACTAGATATTTTAGTGCATTTATTTACATATCTGTATTTGTGCCAGTACCCTACTGTTTTGCTACTGTCTTTGTGGAATAACTAAAATATCTGATATGGTGATAGCACCAACTTTATTTATTTATTGATCAGGATTGCTTTGGCTATCCATTGTCTTTTGTACTTCCATATGCATTTTTGGGTATTTTCCCCCTATTAACAATATCTTCAGTATTTTGACTCATTGTATGGAATATGTTAATTGCTTTTTAATCACGCCTCTTTTTACATTAATTCTGCTAGTCCATAACTATGGGAATTCTTTCCATCTTGTACTGTTGTCTTTAATTATTTTCTTTAGTGTTTTAAAATTCTCATTGTAGCTATTTTATGCCTCTTAAGAGTGGTACTTGTCAGATTTTTCTGGTGCAGTTTTTAGAGTTTCTCTGTTATTATGTTTTCTGCAAATAAGGATATTTTCAATTCTTCCTGCTTATAGTCCTGTTTATAGTCATTTTTATTTTCCTCTCTTTATAATTACTCCACTGAAATCGTCACACACTAGATTGAACTAACAGTGAAAGAAACTGTGTACCCTTGTCTTACTGTTGAATTTAGTTGATCTTAGTTATTGTCCATGCATTATGATGTTCACTAGGGGTTTTTATGTAGTACCTTTATCATGAAAAGATAATTGGATTTTGTCATGTAATTTCTGTTCTTTAGCTTGTTTATGTGATGTGTTTCATTTGCTTATGCTGAGGCATCCTTGCATTCCTGTACTGAGGCCAGCCTTATCATGGTTAATTATATTTTTTGATGTGTTAAATTCTGTCTGTAGTATTTTATTGACTTTTACATCTATATTATAAAAGTTGGCCTGTGTTGGAACATGATCCAATAATGGAGTGCTTGTGAGAAAACTCCAATAAAGCAAGAGTTTCTTGAAAACACAGAATTGTTCTTAGAATATGTTTTTATGCCCCTCCCAGGTGAATGGATAGAAGTAAGTTTACTTCAAATTATTCATTACAACTGAATATTGCTGTTTATATGCCCCTGTGGAAAAACATGTTTTGGCCATGTGTGGCTTGTCTGCTACATGCAGCTTGCCCTCATGATTGTACAGTTTACTCCTGTGATTCCTTTTAACCTTTAAGGTATAAATTGGCTGACGTTCTGAATAAAGTTGGCTATTGCATAAGACTTTAAGCCACCTGATTTTTAGCTCCATTCTCCCAGGTTCACACTGCCATCTAGAGCTGTAAACTGGCCTGTTATTTTCTTTTTTTTTTTTGTAAGTCTTTATCCAGTTTCAAATCAAGGTAATACTGGGCTTATAAATAGGGTTTGTAGTATCCTACCACTAAGTTTTATGGGATAGTGTGAATAGCATTTGGTTAATACTTCTTTGAAGATCTCAGAATTCAGAATGAGTCTTATGTCTACCCTTGTAATTTTTATATTACAATCTCAGTGTCATTGATTGTTATAGATGTGTTTAAGTTATCTGTCAATGAAATTTGATGAGTCATGTATCTAGAAATTAATAGATTCTTTTAAGAGTTTCCAATTCATTAGTATACAAGGTTTTAAAGTATTTCTTAGTGAATTTCTGAATTTTGTTGGTGTCTGTTCTTTTCACCTATAGAAAACTTGGGTGTTCTTTCTCTTTTGCTTAGTTTGGCTAAGAGTCTGTTAAACTGGTTTATGTCTTGGCAACAACAATTCTGCTCTTTCAAGACTTGGTGCCTAACTTGTCTGTTCTCCCTCATTTCTTAATTTAAAAAAAAAAATAGTATTTTTTCTTTCTCCCTCTATCCCTTTCTCTCTCATCCACCACCCATGTGTGTGTCCATATGTCCTACAGGGCTGATAGTCTGTTGTTTGAACTATAACATTTTTGAGATTTCATCTAATTTACTCTTGTTAATCCCACTGAGGAAGAGTAAAGACCATTACTCAAATGAAAGTGAAGTAAGTAAGCTGGATTTAACTGTGTATAAGAATGACTCTCCAAAGCAGGGCTTGAGAGGACAGTCTCAATGAACATTTTAGGCCTCTTCATATAGGAGAAAAAGGTGCAGCCTGGGATTTCCCGAGAAATCTGTAAGGTCTTGGCAAGTGAATTATAGAAGGAGACAGTAGATACGATTATTTGACAAATAACCTTGGCAGAATATCTCAGGATTCTTTAGAAGAGCATCTTATCAGGGCAGGGTACAGTAAAATTACATAGTGTGGAACATTTCACATTCCAGGTATGGGTTAAAGCTCAGCAAACTGGAGTTTTGCAATAAATAGAAAGGAACTTACTTTGGTCTTGCAACAAGATGGTTTCTAATCTTAAGGTGGTGTCCTGACACTGAAATTTTTTGGAATCATTTACTTTGGATGTGATACTTTCCAAAATGACCATCCTGTGTTAGATTTTCATGTTTCTTTTATTTATTCATTGGGGATTCCACATCTCTGGTTATTTTGTTGGTTGAATATTTTTTTCCATACCGGTCGTATTCTTGTATTCAAATTGAGCTAGTCTGTAGAAAGTTGTACTTTATTGTGGGGCTGTGAGAGGCAGCTGGGTACCTGGTTGAGCACAGGCCTTGAATCCTAGAGACCCTAAAGGGATGGTAGGAGTTTGGCAGTGCTCCTGGGTCCCCTGGTTCCTTTCACATAGCCACAGCCCTCTACAGTCCCTCCCAAAGAGAGGTTTGTGGCCATGGGTCAGGTAGCACAGGTAGAGGGCGTGACTACAGGCTGCAGAGCCTCAAGACATCTCCACCCCAAGGGCTGGGGGCCCCTTGAGATACCTAAAGGCCAGAGGGCATAGCCAATTAAGCATTCCTTCCCAGACCCTCTTCCTTGGAAAAGATATTTAACCTCACGCCTTCCTTGAGAATATGGGGTATAGCTTCATCCATTTTCCACCATGACAATAAACATTTTTAAGACCATGGACTACCTCTCCTTTTGGGAGCCCGCTGTGGGTAGCCGTGGAGAAGGTCTTCAACTACTGAGCCGCTGTGAGCTGCCGTCTAGCCTCCTGCTGACGACCTCTCTACATTCCAGCCACAGATACCCAGCCAAGACCCAGCCAAGCAAGTCACCTTGACCAAGAGTCTCATTCCCCATGGGGCGCCCCTGGAGCTCGGCTGCCCCCTTGGCCCAGGGATTCCCAACCCAAGAGCTCTGACCCCTGAGGGGGTCTCAGACTGTTCTCTCCACTCCGGAGTGGAGTCCTACGGCTTTTCACAGCCCAATGTTTGCCGGCACATGTGGAGTGAACTCAGTTGAATTCCTATGCCTCTGCTTTCCTGATCTTTGGTCCCAGCCCCTTGAGGTGGCAGACATGAAATACCCACAATTCAGCCCAACAGGACCCATGCTCACACTCAAGACACAGCCCAACACTATATATTCTTCCTCAATGGACAGTGTAGGTCAGTAGCTACAGGTCTCTAGTTGTGATCCTTAGCACCCTTGGAAGAGAAAATTTTAGTTGCAAATATGGCACAACAGCTAATTATAATAGCCAAAAGACAATGGTTTCTTTAACTTTTAATATCAGGGTCAGCTAACTAGACTCACATGATATATACTAGACAAAAGTTATTAAGTTTATAAGTAGATTGGGAATTGGCAGGGAAAGAGTATGGATTAATATTAGATCAAAGCTTAAGACTTTAAAAGTGGATGTGATAAGAATAAGGCCTGGTGACATATACCTTTAATCTCAGTGCTCAGGAAACAGGCAAGCAGATCTCTGTGAGATGGAGGCCCACCTGATCTGCATATCATGTTCCAAGAAAGCTAGGGATACATATTGAGAGCCTGTTTTGGATGAAGATGATGATGATGATGGTGATATGATTAGATAGGATGGATGAGGAGCCAAAAATGTTAAGCTTCTTAAAGATTTTTAAGGCTGTTGAAAGTTTTATTTTAAAATTAAAGATGGGTTAAATGTACATGGAAGATAAAAAACAGGAGGGAAAATATTTGGGTTTTGTGTAGAAAGACACTGTAAACTGGTTGCAGAATATATGATACCTAGTTTAGTAACATAAAATCTACAGCAGGACTATTCAGGGATTTATGCAAGAGTAAAGACTTCCGTTTTTATCGAGTCAATATTTCTTCTTTGGTGAGGTAGATTTTAATTTCTTTCCCTGCTGTTGCCATCATAGAAACCACTGCTGAAAAAAGTCATGACAGTGCAGTTTGGCCCTATAAATCTGAACCTAGATTTGTGAGTATGCAGTATCCCAGGCCACAGGAAATGGCACCAATCTTTACCAATGGGAGTAGAATGTAGGAGTGAAGTCTCCATGCTGACACCAGCTTCACCTCTCTACATTCAGTGAGCTGTGTGGATGTTGTCCTCAGCAAAGGGGTCCTCCTGCCAGTTTTCAGAGTGACACTCTGTCCTAATATCAGCCTAGGTTGTTTAGGCATTTCTACGGACCAGTGCATCCCATAACTCAGCTGAATGCAACCCAGTTCCACGATAGCTGTGCCTGCCTATGAAAGGTAACCTGTTCAGACTCTGGTTCCTCCATTACTAGGAATCCTCACCCTCATAGATTACTAGTTTTCACTGCATTAGGTTTCTACCCCACTCCCATGGTCCCCAATCCCAGCCATCTCTCCCCGTACTCTCTCCCTCCACCATTTCCACCCCACCACCTGATCGATCCTTCCTGCTCCCATATCCATCCTTTCCCAGTCCACCCACAATATTCCACTGCCCCTTCCCTGGAAGGTTCATATACCCCCTCCCCCCACCAGAGCCCTTCACTTTACCTAACCATTCTGAGTCTGTAAATTGTAGCTTGATTGTTTACTTAACATTAATATCCACTTATACATTAATACATACCACATTTGTCTTTATGGGACTGAATTACCTAGCTCAGGATAATTTTTAAATATTTATTCACTTTACCACCCACAAGCTTCCCCCTTCCTCTCCCATGCCTCCCTCACCT